>JAHLSL010000011.1:14651223-14692132 GCA_025920805.1 Petroica traversi
TTCTATTCTATTCTATTCTATTCTATTCTATTCTATTCTATTCTATTCTATTCTATTCTATTCTATTCTATTCTATTCTATTCTATTCTATTCTATTCTATTCTATTCTATTCTATTCGTTTTGATATGGAAATACATGTACATGGTAATTAAATGCCCCTGAGAAACAAATGAGTACCAGGTGGAAACAATGAGAAAGGTCTCTAGTTCCTATGAACCTACAGTTCATAAGTAATAAATTAAATTTAGAAAAAACAAACAGTCTGAAAAAGTAGTTGGAGGAAAAAAATTGCTTAGCAGACTCAGGCTCAAATAGTGCCAAGAAGTCTTAATGGATAATGAGTCATCATCTAGCAGTTAACGAGTGTCCCAGTGCCTTCCTTAGGAAAATAATTTCCAGGGAACTCTGTATTCCAAAAAATTTAATTACTTCAAGTTTCTCTTTTTAAAGAGCAGAAATATCACTAAGCATTTGCAAATTTTTAGCCATTTTTTAGCCATTCCTTAGTTTGAGGAAATCTGGCTTTATGTAGTATCTTACCAATGGCCAGGAAAAAATGAATCAGGGGGAAAAAAATCTTTCTAGCAGGTGCTCCCTATTAAACCAGCATTTCTATTTCCTTCTGTGTTAATTTGTGATAGTAGAAGGCAAGAAGATTTTAAGATTTGTAATAGGAAATTAAATCATATGCTAATGAAACTTTTGAGAACAAAGGGATGTTAAGAGAAAATTATCTTGATTTTTTTTCTTTTTTTGAAAGATTATGATAAAAGTGTGCGATAGATCATTACTTTGGGATTATTCAATATAAAACTTTTAAGGATTTGTTAGAAAATATTTATTCACATATCCTAATTTTTTTTGAGTTTTGCTTAGGAAGAAGAAAGGAGGAGTACAGATGGAGAGGTTTTTTGAAGAGTTGTTAAATATTTTTAAGTCTAGTAGGTAATCAATGGGCATATGACCTCAGGGGTTTTTTGTTTCTTTATTTTTGTTAGAGAAACCTAGAACTACAAAGATGGGAGTCTGAAGAAAGTAAATGTATTTGGCAGTAAGATTTCTAAGATTATTTGTATATAAGAAGACATTTACATATGAAGTTTTCTTCTTAGAAAATTTTAAAATTTTCGAGAAATAAGCATAACACAAATGCTATCTAGCACTCAAACATTTAATCACTGAATTATTTTTTATTATTTGCTTAATATTTTATTATACTTTTGGAATTATAAATTTATTATGTACAACAAATCACACACATATGTTCTGTTTGGTGGCTGAACTATATAATGGATGGTTTGGTAATGTCAAGATTTTTATTAGACAAAAAGTGATAATAATGTCCTAAAGTTCTTGATGTCTTCCCACTTGAAAGGAGGAAAGGAGATAATTTTTTATCCAACAGTCATGTCTGGAGTGATTAGAAGGAAGAAAGGGAAAAAGAAAATCAATCATAAGAAGGAAGAAAGAGAAAAAGAAAATCAGTCATACTGATTTTAATAAATGAGTCGTTTTAATGTTTTAATTGAATTTTTGCCTTTTATACTTCTGTGCCAATTTTCTTCTCAGCATATTTTTTTCCTACTCATGTGTTTTGCAGTTCATCCAGTTCTTAATTGTTTTTCATTGCACTATCAATGTTTACTTCTATACTTGATATTTCTCGGATGTCCTGTGTCGTTATTTTCCCTTGGTATTTTAGGTTTCCTTATTTTGACCATAAATTGCTGGTATAAATCAGATGTATTTTAGTTAGAATATTTAAAAAAATATTAGTAGTGAAATTATAATTTAGTATTAAAATACGCATCTTAAACATACTTCCTTCCTTTTAAATTATGTAGAAAAACTGCAGTTTAGATAATTTTAAACTAGAAATACAGTTCAATAATTCAGTGTATTAA
Organism: Petroica traversi; assembly: GCA_025920805.1. Lineage (NCBI taxonomy): Eukaryota > Metazoa > Chordata > Aves > Passeriformes > Petroicidae > Petroica > Petroica traversi. The sequence continues at coordinate 14,653,129 of JAHLSL010000011.1, forward strand.
TGCAGTAGCTGTAGTAATTTGAAATATAAATCTTCTATACAATTGACCCGGATACTTTAGAGTTTAAAAGTAAGGGGGATGTGGGGAAATGGGTGGAGGGGGTGGTTAGTAAATGAAAAACTAAGATCAGCTCATGTAAAAAGTGAAAAATTTATTTATATGAAAAGTGGATGTTTCACCACTTTGTAGTCTATTCATCTTCGGTATGGCTCTTCATATTTAAGAAATTCTAACCTGTACAGTTCATGCTGTTTAAGAAAGCTGATGAAAATTTATGTTCTCTAATGCTGGCTTTCATAGTGCAGAAAGCTTCTAGAAGACAGCGTACATTAATTGATGTGTTGGGTTACAGTGAAGTTTAATTGGATAATCACAAGGTTTAGAGATTTCTATTGTAAATTTCTGAAGCCTCAAGTGCCAACACATAAAAATTAAATAAGTTTCTATCTCTTCCCTTCAATGCCCACACCATTTGTGCAATCCCTTGAAGTGCTGATGTTTAAAACACCTGGGTATTTAACACTTGCATTGTTAGAATTTGGGAATTCTGGATAATGAGTTGTATCACATGCATAGTGAATATGATGTAAATGCAAAAAAAAAAAAAAGGTAGATGACCTTTATGTGAGAAGTAAGTTCAATGCATTCAGGCAGCGGATGTACTTCTAGAGGAAATGCAATGAATTAGACATATGCCAAAGATGAACTGGAAGTATCATGCATAATATATTTGGCATATATGCACATGCACAGCCAATACTGGAAGTCCAAAGTATGCAATACTCTTGTTTCTGTCACTAGAAATAACATTGCTGTGAGTAAAATCTGCTATCATCACATACTGAAGGTTTTAAATAATCAGTGAATTACTGGTTCTGCTCAAGTCAAAATCAGCTCTACACTGTATTCTAAACAATTTTATTCTGTCGATTCAGAAAGCACTTGATGATTTAATTCCTCATCATTTCTCAGATAACTTGTTTTCCCATAGTATTATATTTTGGCAGATGTAATTTAAGTAGGGCTGTACATATAATCTTGAAATAATAGCTTTGATGTTATCATATTATTCTCCATCTCCATTAGCTGAGTGACAGTGAATATAAAGTAAGAGTAGTTCTGGAGAAGGGAAGGGGTGTTTCCATTGCTCTGTATAGTTACTTGAGGTAATGCAACCTGAGTGCCTGCTTTGCATAGAACAGTGGAATTTTAGTCTTCAGCATTTTAAATATTGTTTATATTTGATTTGAAAATTTACAAAATATAGAAATGACAAGCTGGACACTTCCTTTACATAAATGCTGTTGCATAACCAAAACAGAGATGTGAATTTGTGGGTTGACAGTGTTTTAAACAAATATCCTTCATATGGATATATGCCCTGATGCTTCCATATTGTAGAAGCAAATTCTCCTTCTTGAATTTTTTTCTCATTTGGCTTTCAGGATACTCTTTTTAAATGAAGCCGGAACTGTGTCAACTGAACAATTTTCATTCAAAATGAGTTTTGTTTCTAGTGTTTGAGAGCTTGCTGTACTTTAGGTTGTTATTCAAATTTTACATCTAAGTTGTTTTTTTTTTTTTTTTGATATCTATGCTTAAAACTTATTTACTTGAGGCCTTTTTAAAATTCAGTCATGAAGTATAAAATGCTGGAATTGTCTGACCTAGTCTTCTCTTACAAGTGTTTGCTGTAGCATGTCTTCATATATTGTATACATGCAAATATGAATTTGCATAAATAAACATAATTATACAGCCTTTTTATTGAAGAAAATATTTTAATCTTTAACTTGCCTAAAATTTTGCTTGTAAGTGTTAGAATCTTCATTATCTTGCATGGGAGACCATTTTGGTCAAAAATTTCAAGAAAATAATTCTGAATACATTTCACTTTAAATTGGCTGCTTGACAAGTGTACATGTCTCTGGTTTGTCTAGTGACTGAATATTAGCTCACACATCTGTAATGCACAAGTTCTTACCTGGACTTCCTTTATGACAAGGAATGTTCATATCCTTCCCTCCTCAAAAAAGCATTCAGTTCCATTTTCCTCCTTTACAGAAAATATTTGGGCTTCTAACCTTAGAAAAAGTTACACCAGGAAGGTGGGACTGTTCAGTCTTAAGAAGTGAAGGCTTTGTGGAGACTTTGGAGACCTTCAATTACCTGAAGAGGACCAACAAGAGAGATGTAGAGGGTCTTATTACATGGGCATGTAGGGATAGGATAAGGGGGATAGCTTTAAGGTCAAGGAGGATAGGTTTAGATGAGATATTAAGAACTTCTTTACCCTGAGGGTGGTGAGGTACTTGAACAGGTTGCCCAGAGAAGCTGTGGATGGCCATTCCTGGAAATGTTCAAGGTCAGGTTGGATGGAGCTTTCAGCAAGTGTTTTATTGGAAGGTGTTCCTTCCCACAGCAGGGGACTTGGCACTAGATAATCCTTAGGTCCCTTCCAACCCAACCTATTCTGTAATTCTATAATAATAATAATTCTGTATTTGCGTTAAAGTGACTTGAATGAGGAAAAAAGCATGAGCACTGTTGAGCAGAAATCCCAAGTTGGATGCCTAAATTATTTTCAGAGTTTTGACATAATCTCTGATTTGGTTTCACAGAGTTCTGGTACTACTCTTTATGCTTCATCCAGTCATGTGATCAAAAATAGATTCAGGATTGGCAGAGATTCATTTGGATAGAGGATGTGCACCAGTGTTCCTTCTCCTCCAAAAATAAGCAAACCTGCTGTCTTTAACTATAAATTTAAAACCAACCTGGAAGCCATATGTATTGAAAGTAGTATTGCATTATAACACTGGACAGATGGTTATGCTATATATGTTTTTATAAATTTAGATTATTTTAAATATATACTTTAGTCTTATCACTACCTTCCTATTATATTGGTATGTCTCCGCAGGTGAATCCTACTTCGGTGGTGTGATCTATTTTCTTGGCTCTTGGCGGTTCAAAAATATGAGAACATACAAGTCTGACTGTATTTAAATATTTATAGTGTTACATCTGAACTCCTTTTCTTGAGAGAAATGGGCATATAAATTCATCTCATGCAAAAGCATGTATCCTAAGACCAGATGAACTGATCTCTTAAACTGTCTGTTTTTCTTTGTGGACGGGCTTAGATGTGTACAACTACCCAGTGTGCAGTCAAGCATACATCCTCTGAGACTCCTGAAAAGTGAAATCCATTTTCACTGCTTACTGTCATGAGTTTGACATGCAAAATCATGTTTATTTTGCCAAGTATAGGATAATCTATTTATTGGATAAGGAATTTTTTTTTTGTGATGGTCAGATATTTTTATGTATGCATTTGCAGCCCAATACACAGTTTAGTGTTGGTTTGTTTGCCATATAAATTTCTATAACTGTTTCACAATGTATTCAGAAACTAGTGTTCAATAAATCAACATACAAATCCCAGTTAAGGGTAAAATTCTTCTCTTGTAAAAGTGCTTTAAAGAACTTGAATTTCTTGCTTTCCTAGTAGTATTTAATAGTCTTGGCAAAGTGATGCAAATTATTATAAAAAACTTTGACTAATTTTACTGTGGTCACCAAGACATTCTTTTAAGTATTTTCAATTCCAGCTTAGATCTTGTGAACTCTTGTGTGCATAAACTAGGGCTATGTCCTTTAGATGTTTCAGAATGAGTAGAAACAAATGAAAAAAATTACAGGACAGTCTTCCTTTTTTATTGTGTTGTTTGGATGACTTCTGAAAATAAAGGAAAATTAATTTCTAATGAGAACATTCAAACCCATTCCAGCACCTGAGATCATATATTCAAGACCAGTCCCATTTAGGTTAGATACTGGAAGAAATCTAAGTCTGTCTTCTGATTTATGAGGAGTTATTTTAGACTGATCCTCTAACAAAGCCGAGAGAGGGGTTTGAGCTATAGTCCAACATTCCTATTTTCATAGAAATAACATTTTAGAAAGCTCAGACAATGATAAGAGAGCATTACTGCTATCCCAGTATTGCTCTACTGAATGAAAGTAGAATTCTTGGGTGTATGATTTCCGCTGAGGATAGAATTGCTTAGGACTTCAATTAATTTGGAGAGGGGGAGGGGCTTCTTCTACTAAGGGTAAAAAAGCCCCCAGTCTAGTAATTTGTCGTAACATATATGTTTCACTTCTGCAAAAATTGTATTTCCCAGAACCTTAATCAGTGTTTATATATTACATAATAATAACACACAAGTAAATTTACATTTTGCCTTTTGAGATAATAGTGTTTCTGTATTTATAAGAAAATATGGTCTCTTCAATCAAAAGTGTAAAAATATTTATTAACACATCCTGTATCTATCCTATAAATTGTCTTTCTTAGTAGGACACTCTTTCTTCCGAATCTGGTTCTGCTCTTTAGCTTAGTAATGATACTTTTATTTATAAAAAGATATCAATTATGTTTTACTACTGTGGTATTTATACCTAATGTAAAGGTTCTTTGAATATCCATTGTTTTTCTGTAAGAAGTAATGGATACGAAAAATCCTTTCATGATGTACAATGTATCTTCTTATATTAAGTTCTCCTAGATGTAGCTTGTTTAATCTGTGCTGTCTTCATCAGCAAATTTTCTTGTAGGCAACAAAAATCATCTTCTTCCATATATAGTATATATAAAGTATATAGGTCTACAGTGGCTCTAAAGCCACTTAAGGATATTGTACTCAAAGTCAAATTATATTTAAAATTTTCTAAGAAAGTCCATTTTAATGTATAATTCACTGCTCACAGGCCGAGCATATTAGAGATGTGATAATTAGATTAATGTCTGAAAAGGAAAATTTCTTGTAGTGTGTTTGCTTATTCTTGCTTACATTTTTTATATATGTTGAGTTTTGGGTTTATTCTCTTTTTTTTTTTTAGTTGTTTTCTTTCAAAGATATGTTGAGACCACAAGGTTTGCCAGGATTAACTGTCTATATCATAAAGCCAGCCCACAGAAGGACTTTTATAGAAACAGATGAACTGTGGGTTTAGGGGAGAGGTGGGAGACAGCTACCTTCCATATCACATTTTGCAAATAACAGTTTTCAAGCTAGAAAGGAGACCAGCTGCAGAACCAACAGCAGAACAGCAGACTGTATTTTATTTTCTACATTCAAATACTTTTTTTCTTCTTTTTTTTTTCTCAACACAGAAGAAATAGCTATTTTAGAGCAAACATATTTATAATTCTTTTAAGTTTCCAAGCTCCATAAATGTGTGACAATGTTTTACACTTTTATGTGGTGCAGGGAAATAAAAAACTTTTGGCCATAATTTTTTGTAATTGATTATGCAGGAGAAAAATTAAGTTTCGAATACCACTTCTTTCCTTTGTCAAGTATACAAATTGGTCTCAATATCTATTTTTGTAAATTGTTTCACACCAAAGGTACAAAATCTGAACTTGTAAGGCAGCCAGTGCTCTAATTTTTATATACTTCCATGAAAAAATTTGTCAAATGAAATATTTTAGATTGTATTGCCTGATACATGTTTTTTTTTTTTTAACTAGTGAAAAAGGCCATAGATTTTAAATCTAGAGGATTTAAATTGTTTCCAGGGAAAGACAACAGCAACAAGTTTTCTATCTGTGAGTGTACTCCTTTTTTTGTTACTTTTTTCTAGTGCAAGAGTGAAGTTTGTGGTGTGTTGTTTGTGTGTAATTATTTATGTATTCTGATAATAGAGCTGGTTTCTCCAGTCTGCATGGGGAATTTTTAAGTATGGTTCTACTCTGAAGACAGACTTTCTATAAATCTGGCATTGTAGAAGGACATGTTATGTTGTCAGTAACTTCACAATAAATTTACAGTATTTGCAACGAAAGGAATATTCAGCCTCCTATGTGTCAGCTGTAAATTTAGCTGTGAGTAGATAAATTTTTTAAATTGAACATTAGTAGTAGCATTGAATGCTGTGCAAACTAAAGCGTATCCTCATTTACAAGTGCACAACCACATATGAGGTCCCTTTTTTTAAATTTTAAAAAATTTATTAAGTTTGATATTTTAACTGCTTAACTTTGTGTAACTTTAAAAATTCTGGAGATGCTTGGTGACTTCGATTTCAGTTAAAGAAATTAGAAACTGAAAGTGCTTGACATCTCAGTGGACCAAGTCCTGATTAAATCATAAGGAGGAGTCAGGCAGCTTTCTAGCACAAATTAAATAGCTGTGTCTTTAAATACATTTAAAGAATACTTTTTAAAAAGAATGTGCCATTTTTATAGAGGCCTTTTTGGACTAGAACCATAAATAAAATGGGCTAAATGTTTAGCATATGTTGGATTACATTTCATTATTCTTCACAGGACTGAAAGGACTTGCTTTCGAAGCTCCCTAAGTTGGACATGCTTGCACTAATTATTTGTTTAAAGGATCAATGATGGGTTCATTTTCCAGAACTTAGCAGGACATGTTACCATACATTATAATTTTCATTGTTAGATTTTAAACTGTCAAGATATTAGATATGATTTCCTTTTTTTTTTTTTAGAGAAAGATGTCTCCAAGCAGCACCACCCTTTAGCATTCACCAAGTCAGAAAAATAATGCAAAACTTCAGTTCAGTTTTTGCAATGTCATGTATTGCCATATTCAACTTCTATGTAAACTGCATCACCTAAATAGTTCTGTAAGACATTTCTGGTTTATTAAAAAATTTGGTATCAAGATATTTAAAAAAAAAATATTCTTTTTATACCTATTGGAATACAGGCTGATTATGCAGAAGAAGTAACAGTAAGATAATTACAGTAGTGTTTATAAAGTACATCACTGAGGTCTATGTCTGATGGCCCATCTGTGATTCTGTAGTCACAAATAATAATACAATAATAATACAAGGGATGGTAAAAGAGATTATTTATTTTGCACTATTCATTACTTTCTATTATATAAACTATTCCATATTTATAATGAAGTACCAGATATTCATGACATCCAAAGCTGATTGTTATGAAATTAGTGATGGAATTTATCAATGTATTTTTGAAGGTCTTGAGATAATTTCATATGTTACGATAATCTATGTGAAACTGGAAAATTCTTTATCATTTTTTTTATCGAGTATGCAGAATAGATTACATATATGAGTCAATAATAAGCGAAGGTAAAAACCTTGGTGGTTTGTGCATTTAGTGATCATAATCTTGTCATAAATAGATAACTAAGGTTTTATATTGAAATCTAGCATTTGATTCTCTATTCAACTTGGTAGCTGAGAATGTTAAAGAGACAGCATTTCGTAGGAAGTTTGTGTATTTGGCTGCTTGACAGGATAATTTTCTCAATGTGGCCTCCGCTGGGTCTAATGTCATTGCATTACAATGACAGATAGGATTCTTTAAAAAAAAACAATAACCAACATTCAACTGTTAGTGAACGTAAGGATAAGTGAATATCTGTTTTACATTATGAGTTGTATTAGCAATGTCTTTAGGAATTTTCATCTTCCATTCTCATTGGTACATCCTTTCATTATTTGCATCTTTTTTTTTTTTTTTTTAATGTAACATTCAATACTAGTGCACAGGTGATTTGCACAGAACAAAGCCAGAAGATATGCGATATGATGATATCCTTTGAAACAAGGATGCATCAGCTTCAGTTTAGAAGTGTTAACACTAAGAAATTAATTAAGTGGTGGGTCTAATTCAATCTGGATTAGAACTCTGGAGTTTCTTGATACCAGTTTCATGACCCAGCCATGACTGAATGCTTTCCCTAGATGCATTTAATTTACTAGACAAAACCCTGCAATTGCTTATTGCCTTATAAGCATCTGGGGTGTAAAACAAAAACATATAGACAGATAGCTGTGAAATTACATAAGGCTGTAGACTGAAAAGTCAGGCATTATATCTGTAAAAGTAATACCAATACAAAAATCCTAAACTGTGAAATTACTTTTCACTAGGTGCTTAACAGCAACCAGAATGGGTTTAAGATTGTGTAAGTGCATTTTAGAATTGGGATCAAATTAGAAATAAATATCTACCTATAACTTTCCTCTGTATTTTTATTGCAGTATATGTCTCAATTTTTTTGAAATTAATTATTTGATTGACTTTCTTTAACATAAGACTTTATATTTTTGTTTATGATTATTGATAATTCCATATATTATCATTTAACATTTTATTCTGTAGATAGTTCTAGGGGTGAAACTTTATTCAGAAGGTGTCAAAAGCCAGTAGGATTTTCAAGCTTCCATTTCTGGTAGAAGTCAAAGTGTATAATAGTTCTTGTCTCTTGCAGTCCAGAAGAATATTCTTTTTATATGAATATTTGCTCTATTATATGTGTATGAGGAAACAGACTGTACAAAATTAAATAATTATTTGAAATATTAAAACATGAACTATAATAAATAGAAATAATATTGTTTAAACACTTTATTTTTTTTACAGTAAAAATTTCTGTTATGTGCATTGAGATGCAATGCATGGCCAAATGGCACCATTATAAGTTCTATAATATTTTTTAACTTTAGTTTTAATTTGTATTTAATGGCAGAAAAATTTCAATGTCTTCTATACATATGCAGGCTACTTTTGATGATTCTGAGTTTCTCATGTCTCATAATGAAGCACCTAGATATTTCAAAGAGAGAGTTAATTCTAAATGCTTATCCAACAACATATATATTTCAACACTAGCATGAACATGGGTTTCTGTAGCTATTATGCTTTCAGCTCATGTACACCTATTGCAGGAGGAAAAGGCTGAAATCTGAAAGCAGGAGGAAGACTCCTCCTGGCCCAAAAGTCCTCTGAACATAGAGATCCAGATTAACAGGATTGCCTTTGTGTGTTTTTAGAGCAACCTTTGACGTATTCCAGGTGTCTTGGGATAGAGGAGAGTAAAACTGTGGTTCCAGCTGACAGGCATTGAACTTGATAGGTTTTTTGAGCAGTGTGCCATGTTGAGATGTTTTCTGTTTAAGCCTCTACACCACTTGCATTTGGCCTTTAGCTTCCTCAGGAGTTCCAAATCAATTCTTCCCTTTCTATGTGTGTAAGCAGACAAATTGAGAGGAAGAGAAACCTCTTTCCTCTTCTTTAAAAGCTGAAAGTTAATTAACACCCTTTAAAAGTATAGTTAGAATCTACTGTTTTGTTTTTGTTTTTTAATCCTGTAGTGTGGTTACCTTACTTATATGCAACCTTTTCCTTAAAGGAAAGTAAAATTCTAATACTGCAAATCCATTGGTCTAGTTCATCAGTAACAAAGATTAATAAAGGTTAAAATATTTTTCTGCTTAATACAAATTACTTGGCTTCATGTAAACTTTTTTAAAAAGTACTTTTCTGTCAAGCCATGAATTTATCAAGTAATAGCAGACTAATGTCCTTTGCCAATTTTTTTTTTTTTTTTTTTTTTTTTTTTTTTTTTGTGAATAGATTGTTCAATATGCTGAGATATGGTTAGATTGTTACACATAAATTTCTGGAAAAATACAGAGAATGGTTCACAGGAAGTTTCTCTCTGAAGATCCATTTTAGTTTATTGTAAGAAAAATGTATGCAAACCAAACTGGCATTTTGATTTTACCTTCAGATTACGTATTTTGGGCATAAATACATTTTCAATACTGATTAAGGACAATTCTCTTAGCAGAAGCTTATGCATTCAAGTTTTATTACAATTCAAGGAGAAAAGGTCAACTCTTAGTGGAGATGACATTTATTAGTGTATGTTCAGAATAAAATCATATAGCACTAAACCTGATGAACATTCCTTTAACTGTTAATGTTTCTGAAGAAATAATAACAACAACATATAATAATAACAAAGTATGCATCTGATAAATAACTCATGCTATTTTTTTGGAAAAAAAATCAGAAAGTAAATTTATTTATTTATTTATTATAGGGAGGACAAACTTATGTATTGAAACTAGAGTTTATATGGGTGACCATATTCTGTAGAAAATTTGTTTAAAAAGACCTAAAATGAAAAGGATATAATTGATATTCACCAATTGCTTACCTCTGTATTTTCTAAAAAGTGGTTATTTTATCTCCTTTTTTTTGTTTATTTATTTTATTTTGTTGTTGTTTTTTCTTTTTGTTTTTTCCAGTAAATGAGGGAGGTATTAAACAGGCGTCCAATTTGTGTCCAGATCCTGGAGAACCAGAAAATGGAAAACGGATAGGCTCAGATTTTAGGTAAAATATAAATTCTACCATTGTATCATTTCTCTAATACTGAACTTGGAAAATGAATATGTTGAAAATGTATTACTGTTACTGTCTACTTTTTCAAAACTGACATTTCTAGTAAAAAGTGCACTAGAATTCTGTGTAAAATTCTATAATACAATATAGCATGTACTTAGTATGAAAAGAAGATAAAGTACTACTTAAAAGAGATCATATATCTCTGAAAATCCAACAAAAATAGGCTTGAAGGTAAGTTTATGTTATTTTCTCATGTAAATGTGGTTTTAGACTTATTAATGTTGAACATACATATTGTACCAGAGGTTTTAATTATAATTAAAAACCCCCAAATTATTTGTTTGGATTTATATTTGGAAAGAATAGCACTGAGGCACATTAGCAAAACATGTACATTTAGCTCAAGTTGAACACTTCATACAGTGTTGAAGGTCTTAGGGGGAACAAAAGCAGACAAAAAATTTTCAGCAGGCTTAATAAAATTCCTTTTTAAGTTAACCTGTTTTCAGATCTTGCCATTATTGTTGTTCAATTGCTTCATAAGCTTCCAAAGAAAGTTACAAATTCTTTCAAATAAATAAATGTGATATTTACATTTTGTTAAAAACATCTAGTACTATGGAACAACTTTTCCAGGCTGTCTTATACCTGGCGGACAGAAAAATATCACCCTTTCACCTTTTCCTTCTTGAAATCACTCTCTCTGTAATGAAGGAAATAGCTTTACTTTAGGCTTGCCACTTTTTTTCCTTTCTGAAAAGAAAGTGACAATTCCAATTACAATGAGTTCATTTGAAAACACAGTATTTTGAAGAAGGGTTTAGTTCTAGCTCTACTAAGAACAATCAAAATTTAATTCCTGTACAATTCAATGTATTTTAGAGAAGAGCGTGGTCTTGTCACATCTCCTTAGCTTTTTTCAAATGTGAAGCTGTAGGTTTGGAAGCACTGTATTGCAGTTTTACTTCTGTTCTGATTACAAAAACTATCTGCTCTCAACACATTCATTTCCTCCTACAGGTTCTTACACAGACTTACAAAATCTGTAATTCATGCTCTAAGACATTCCATTACAATATTTGGGGCAATTCAATGTTTACCCTTTTGGATATTTTTTTTAATGTGAAATTTCCCCATAGCTGTATTTTGGACTATCAAAGACATTGTTTCTAATGCTAGATGCCTACTTGAGCTTAAAAGGTTTTGCACGTTGAAATAAAGTCAAGAAGACATACTCATAGCTGCCAGCTTTCCCTGTACTGGAAGAAACATTCTACTTCAGAAAATAAATTTCCCCTTCCTAGGGGTTTCTTAAAATTTTAAACACACAAGTGATTATTCCTCTGGAATTTGCAATTTTTCTTTACTTGTCATCCAGGAAAATAAACATATTTTTCATGTGTCCAATCAATGCCACTGTGTAAAATAGAAGATGTAATAGATAAAGAGAAAAAGTTTTCATGTGGTCTTGTTTCTATTTTGTTTCATTTCTGCTGGAATAAACATATCCAGATTGGATTATCCTTGAACATGTGTTTTATTATGAAGCAACCATGTTCTTCCACCACCATCTCAAAGTTCTGTCTTCATGATAGAATAAACAAGGTCATCTCTATTCCTCTGCCTCTGTAGTGTGGTCTCACTAGGATTTAAAGATGAGATTCTGATCAAATTTGTTTTGCAACAAAGCAATGAATACTGTAGGACAAAAATGCTGATGTAGTCTTAAAAATATATGTTCTACTGACAAAGGGAAAATATGAAGTTTATGTTAAGAACTCATTTTACCAACAGGTTGACTTACAGTATAACTAACAATGATATCTTCTTTCATTCTATATTATAAATTAATTTATTTTCTTTGGAAGAATGAAGTTCAATATTAATTGACCAGATTGACTAGAAGTTTCACACTTGATTTTTCTTAAATCTTCTCTGAATCACCTATCTTTCTCTGCAGATATGCAAGGTGAGCTTCTAGACGTAGAAACTTGAAACCAGGCATCCTGAAGAATTAACAAAACTTGATTTGCAGCATGAGATATAAGGATAGTGTATAGGGGATCTGTGCACTTATCACTTTTTAACAGTTATGGTTCCTTTGTCAAGGACAAGTGTCTCACAGTTCAAGCTTTGTAAGAAAAGATGACACTTTTTTTTTAAAAAAAAGATGAATTATCAATGACATCCACAGTTTCAGGAAATCCTCTGAAACTGAAATTTAGTAATCAGTTTAGTTTTTTCAGTACACAGTAAGGATTCTTCTTGATCAGAAGTTTGGAAGATTTAGATATTTTAGCATTATATCATGGAATCCTAGCATTTTGCAGTAATATTTCCAAGTAATGGATAAATTGATCTATGAAAATGTTCCCATGGATGTTCTTAACTTGAGAGAGATGCTGTGACTTAGCTCACTTCTCATACTGTGACTCAGAGACACAACAGTAGAATCTATCTGTAGCTTGCACATAAAAAATCATGGATCAGTAGTGTGCAGAAGATTCTAGGTTAAAAAAAAATTATTCACTGTGCATAAACTTGAATGCTTACATGTCTTTAGTTTATTTTGCTGCAGGTGGAAGAAATAATATATGTGCTGAAATGCTGGTTTTTTTCTTTATGCTAGCATTAAATATATGATATTGTTAAATTTGCAATTTGATAGAGATGGACTTTAAGAATTGATATTTAGTTATTTCTGGCTGTACATTTTCTTCTAAAAGTGGTGTCCTCTCTCAAATTTGTTCAGTTGCAGGTATGAACTAAATTGGTTAACACATCAGGAGGATGGTTTTGATTCCTTTCCATAATTGATTATTTTTCAATAATAATTTAAAGAAGATGTCAAATAATGCAGGAAAAGAACCTAAAATGAGATAGTTTTCTACACAAATGCCAACTATTAAAATAATACTATTCAGTATAAACTCCATATGATGTTCAAAAGTTTAAAATTTCTCATCCTTTAGAGGTTCTGTAGTCCATTTTGGACTCCTTACTGCTTTTAGTTTCTGTTGTTAAAAAAGGAATCCCAAATTTGAGGCAAATTATGAAAACATTAAAAATGGATATGAAATTAATTTTTTTCAAATTTGTGTATTAACTTCCCTATTTAATATTTATTCATATATTTTTCCTAATAAAAATATATCCAAAATTTGAATTTTTTTAATGAAAATGCAAACCTAATGGCAATCATCTTTTATCCTATTAGAAAGAGAAATTTGCAGATAAAGTTACTGAGGGATACAGGTCAAGCATTCATTTTTTTAGTTACTAACTGCCTTAGCACATTATGCTGTATCTGCAAAAGCTTTACATTAATTCAGGACAAATTAAACAATTTATGTGAGTCATAGAAATATTGACTGGAAGGGTCCTTCAGTCCGTCCTCCTGCCCAAAGCAGGACTAGTCAGATCAGTAGTGGCTTTGTTTAGTAATCCTGAAAACTCCCAAGACTGAAGATTTCACACGACTTAGAGTATGCTGTTCCAACTCTGCCATGCTTTATTAAAGTAAATTTCTTGTAAAGTAAAATCTGAATCTTCCAACCTGTCCCTTGTAAGTTACCTGGCACATTTAGAAAAGTTTGACCTCATTATCTTTGTAATGGCTCCTGAAATAGTTATGGTCTGCTATTAGATAGTACCTTAGCTTTCTCTGTGTCAGACTAATTAAGCCTAGCTGCCTTAACTTTTTACTGTGCTTTATGCATCTGACTCAACTCCAAGTTCTTGAGTTGTTACCAATCTCTCTGTTGAATGGGGAGACAAAACACTTGGCTTAATATTGCAGATATACCTTCACCAGCTGAGTAACCAGTCACTTGATCTGCCACCACCATTTCTAGTATTGCTAAATATATAGTTTGTTTTATTCAGGATGAGAACATGTTACTGATCAATAGTGCAGAACATTGTACCTCTACTTGTTGAGTTTCATAAGGTTTCCATTGGCCCAGTGCTGGACTTTGTCAGGCTTCTGGATTGAAGGTCTGCTCTTCAGCGTGTCAGCTACTTTTCCTACTTTAGTTTGATCCATAAATTTATGGATCCATAAATTCTGTCACTCCATCAAGGCTGAGGCTGAAAATATTAAACAGCATCAGACGGCATATTGATTTCCTAATGCTCAGATTATTACTGTCCACCAGCTGAATATGAAGCAATTGATTCCTAGTCTTTAAGCACAGCTGCCAGGCTGATTTTGAACATACATCTATTCAGTGCCTATTTTGTCAGCTCTCAAAACACACTGCTGTAAAAGGTGCTCTCAGAAACCTTGCTGATGTTGAGCATTGTTACACTGAGCACTGCTTCATCTACCACTGGGCCATGTAGCCAGTCATTTTGTCATCGAAGACAATCAAGTTGATCAAATATAATTATATTATATTCAGCTTTGGTAAATTTTTGTACATGCTCTTGATTTCCTGTTCATGCTTTACTGACTACATGTTCTTTCCAGAGATCAATGTAAAATTCCTAGCATCTCCTAGCCTTTTCTAAAAGTTCATGTAACATTAGCCTTTCTACACTCAGTAGAAACATCTCATCATAGTTTTTTTTATACACAATACCCACCTTGCACAGATTCAGTCAGATTTTTCAGTAGCCTCTGGAGAAAGTTCTCTGGCTGCTGCCCTTGAATACAACTGCTTCCTTTTACGTGTTGTTACTCAGTATTGGCTATCCCTCTTCTTTATATATGATGCCTTGGAGCACATCTGCTGAAGAAATTAATGCAGAAAAGGCATTTAGTGCTTGTGCCTTTTCCATATTGGATTTCAGCACAACAAGATTGCTTCATTCATTTACAAATGAACCCACATGGTATATGTACTTCATTTTGTGACCCAAAGAAGCTTTTTTACTTACCAATGTGCCTTCCCAGTCTTAGCTATAGCAAGGGTCGCATTCAAAAATTTAATTTAGTCATCCAGGGACTATAAATTAGTAGTTCCAATTCAGAAAGTTTGTTAGTCATAAATGATCAGAGGATGAACTATAAATGATTCCTGTATTCTAAATATTTTCTCTGAGCATTAACTTTTCATCACTTTCAGTGTCAGCATACTGAACCGAATGGCTATTGACTGCATTCACAGACAATTTTTTTACGAATATATTCTGTTTCTGAAATGTTTTGAGATTTTTATACTATCCTTGAGATTTTTCTTTTTTTTGTGATGTATATCTATATTGTATGCAACAATGAATGACTTCATAGCTATGACTATGCTTCAGTTCTCTTGAGATTTACAAAGCAGAAATAGTCTACTCACACTTCTAGGAGGCTTCATCTGGTAAGCAGTTTGGATCAAATGTAAGTCAGGAAATCAAACCATCCTTACTTTTCCACACTATTTTTGGTTATTTGTTCCCAAAATCTGTTTTTGGACTACTCTACCAATTTTCTCTAAAATAATGTCTGCCCACAGTTCAGAGGTTCCCCTAAAATCAGCCTCCATGATCTGATTTTCTCACTCCACAATTTTTAGTTCTCTAACATACCAGAAGGCTCAGATCAGATCTATCACATGTCCTCCTACAGTACCTCTTGATATGTAATAGATATCATCAGTTTTGTCCTCTCAAGGATCTCTCTTTGTTCTATAACATGATCCTTAAATCATTTGGGATTTTGTCAAAGAAAAAAAAAAAACCAAAAAAAAAACCTTAAAACTCTACTGAAATTGTTGCTATGTCACTACACCACACAAACCCTCATCAAACCCTTGGCCTATCTTTTCTTCATTTTGTTTCAGAGGTAATAATTGTTTCCTGGTAATTTCCATGTCCTTTTTTTATCTTAATCATATTCACCTCATGTGTCTCATGCACCTTTCAATGGAGGGAAGGGACAATTTGCTCTTTTCTACTCAAATTATCAAACTTTTTTTAGAGAAAAATGAATTTCAAACGGAATTCTTCTAGGTCACCGATTAAAGGTATTGGGAAAAAAAATTCGTCATCAGAAACAAGAAGAATCTCTCCTTTGATCACTGTATGGGCCATTCAGTTAAGAGCTGGACTTCATGATCCTTGTGGGTACCTTCCAGCTCAGAATATTCAATGATTGTGATTCTTTGATACTAGAAAATTTGGAAAGAATTTAAAGAATTCCATTTCCATTTTTAAGAGTGCATAGATAGATAATGACAGCAAAATATTTAAAAAATGTAATCTTGACTATGCTTTTAAGTTCCTGAGAGACACATTTTCTTAGCATTTTCTTGACAAGCTCTCTATTATTGTCTTTTTTTAGTTGATCTTCCATAGGAACTGATCTCCTACTCTTCCATTTTCTTTCTTAGACTGGTACTTTATAATCTGGTTATCTAATTGCCTCAGTAGGTCTCACTCACACAGCATATTTGTCACAGATTTTGTAAATTATCCAGTCTCATTCTGTTTATGAGTCCAGTCATATACAATTAAATATAAGTTTAATAGCAAAAGCGATTTAAACAAGTAATGTGGACTTCATTATTTATACTTTTTTAGATGATAGAAATAATATCATACCTGTACAGTCTTCATAATCATTCAGACCTCTCAGGATTTTGCCTATTACAGTTTTTTTTTTTTACCAGGACTTTAATTTTATTTGTATATGGTGTATTTCCTGCTTGGCATTTCCTCTTTAAATCAATGCATGGTTAGTCAAAGGAAATATGTTTCCATGTTATTTTTTTTCAGGTGTTCCTTTTTTTCCCCAATAATAAAGATGCTCAGATTTTCTCAACATGACTTTCTGAAGCCAATAATTATGAAAATCTTATCTTGAGAAAGATATTCTTATCTTCACCATTGCTACCTTTTGAACTTTCCTAACCATATAGTCCCTGTAGCAGCTGTGCATAATTTTTTACATTAGTGGTGGTTATTAATCTTTGTGTTTCACAGTTTTGAAATATCCTCCAAATCTGGTGGCTCTTTTTCCTCAGTCGCCTATAAAAGCCTTTTATCCTTACATTGCAAGGGCCTTTACATTACCTTTGCTTATTTTCTTTTCCCCCAGTTTTTCACTTTTGTGTCTCCCTTTCTTTTTTTGTGGTTTCTGCAGCTATTCTTTCACAAACATTCTTACACAAACAGGAACTGTTTTGGAATAGTTTATAGAGCTGTTATCCACTATCAAATTCTCCTTTTTTTGAGATGATTTTTAGATTACTGTATCATCTTTCAGGCCCGCTTTTCTTAGAATCTATATCTCTGTAAGGCCCAGATACTTCCCAGATTTCATCGGCTATTTTGTGCTGACAGCATTCCTTTTCAAATATCTAATATTTCTAACTCCCCTAAGTTAATTATTTTTCTAATAAGTATCAATCTCCTTTAGTAGCTTTTTTCATCATAGATGCATTTGAATAGATTACCTAACAGAAGTTATCCTCTTGAATGTGTGCCCAGCCTTTTTACTTTTCTTTCTGCCTCTGCAAATTGAAGAATTGCAGCACTAAAATGGCCATCTATAAGGGAAGAAAAACAGGCCTTGTTCTTTGCAAGTCAAACCTTTCAGAGAAAAATTAATTTTAGTGTGTGGTTTGGCAAAAAGGGATGTCATACTTTGTGGGATCAAACCCAGATTTGAAGATCCCAGCCAAGTAAATATTGACACTTTGCTTAGAGAGATTTCCAAATAATTTTTTTGCAAGTATGTAACGTATCAAAGACAGGATAATGTCATCCATCTGAGGAGGGTCAGATAACTACATTCCTTACAGTGTTATACAGGAAGGCTGCTATAACAAACTCTTGGGGAGTTACTGCACATTTAATCTTAAAACACCCAGGCATTCAGTGTAGCCAAGATCTTGTAAGTCATGTGTGTGTATAAAACATTTTCCACTTTGCAGCTGCAACAGACAGCCTTTAAAAACAGCAGGCTGAAATTATGAATTGTAAGATACTGATGACAGAGAAAGGCCTGATGTTTTGGCTATTTTCAGCTGCAATCAGGATTTGAAACCATAATGATATTAAAGGGAAATAATTATCACATGAATACACGATTATGTATTGATTTATTCAACTTTTCCAAACTGGCCCCTCTATTTTTCCTCTTCTACTCCCACCTCCCCCCCCAGTCCTCATCTCAGAAAAACTTAGCAAATCACCAAAAAAACCCCAAAAATGTTTTTCTGAACTTATTTCTTGTTTTGTCCTACACTGTTTCCAGCACCAGATGCCAGCTTCATACGAAAAAGTACAATAACTTTGCAAGCCAGCATTATAACTTCATAAATAATCACAACTAAACATCTAGAAATATGTTTTTAGAAACCTTTTATTTTCTTCCATTAATCTGAGAAACACATGCCAGTTAAATGATCATAAATCTTCATATTCTCCTTGTAACTTTCATTATCTAGTAGATGTTACATTCAGAATCTTGTAACTGGCAAGAGTACAGAGACCACTTCTATGAAGTTAAGTCTTCAGTAAAAGTTTAATTAAAATATTATTGTACTAATCAAAATATAAAACAATGTTATTACTAATATTTTTACAATAATCCAGATTAACATAGGATATCCTTATTTATAATTTATTTATTATTAATTATAATAATACAAGAAACATTATTAATATCTAGCCCTTTTCTCACCTTTCCAGTGCCCCCCAGTTCTAAAGTAAAAAGCACCAGATTTCCTCAAGAAGAAACAGGGGTGGGAGATATTCACAGTAAATTATTTACATCCTAAGGTCCTCACTGGGGCGAATAAAATGTTTAAAATGGAAATTTATTTTCAGCCTTGTAGTTGACCTTTTGACTTTTCTTCTAGGTGGTTCCCTTATATTGCTTTCACATTCTTTCCTAGATTCAATTAACATAAATAACTACTTTTAGTTACACAGTGTCTAGGTTTGACAAATTTTTACCACAGGGGGATCTGAAGTTAGGTCAGAAAATAGTCACTTTACCTCCAAATGACTGTTAAAAGAGGTAAACCAGCTCCAGCCAAAGTAGATCCAGAAAGGGCTGAACATTGTGCACTGTCAGGCATAGCCTTCAGCCTTTTACTATTGAGAGCAGGAATTTCTGGATTACCTGTTTGTATTGCTTGTCAAGACTGTCATTCTAAAGGAATGGAGAAAATGGACTGCTATCTATTTGTTTTGAAATGATTCTTTTTCTGTCATTGTTTGACTTTAGCTTGGGAGCAACGGTACAGTTCTCCTGTGATGAAGATTATGTCCTACAAGGTTCCAAAAGTATCACCTGTCAGAGGATAGCTGAAGTTTTTGCTGCCTGGAGTGATCATAGACCTGTGTGTAAAGGTAAACAGAAATTCTTACCCTCACAGTGATTTTTCCATTTGGCATCTATCCATTTTTTGATAGTTAATCCTATTAAATTTTTTTTAAGTACCTGAGATTTTAATCCTAGTGTCACCACTTTCTTAGTAAAAAAGGATTCACCTATGCTTTTTTTTGATTAACATGAACTTTGTGTTTCAGTAGTCTTGTTTAACTAGGCAACTTACATTATCAATTTTGCTTCATAAGAAGCTGAGGAAAACCTATCGCATGCTAAATATTAGGACTTATCAAGATGGATATCAAAATTGCAGTTATTTAATATAAAATCAGTAGTTCATGAAGCTTCTTCATTATACATTTTTTAAACAGATAAGAAATTCTTGAATTTATGATAGATAAGTAGTAGACAAGTAAGTCTACACCTGGTGTTGACCCTGAGCAAATGGATAAATGGCAAAAAATTCAGTAAGAGAAGCAAAGCACAAAGGAATTTTGCTGAATATATTTGATGACCCAATACAATGGCAAGTAGTGTGATGAATACCTAAATCAAGGAATGAAAGTATTAGTTTGTAGGTACATATCAGTATTAATATATAAAATGAAAATATTACTGTGCACAAATACACAGACATTGTCCTAACAACAACCTTTTTTCTTTTTTTCTGAATTTCAAACTTAAAGTACTGAAAGCAAGTGTCTGTTAGAAATGTTTCAAATCAGTATGAATAATAAATATTGGGGGTCAAAGACTTAGATTTCATTCCACTATGGAATGACATGGTTCCCTTGAGACCTTCACTATGTAGTCACACTGAGAAAAAGCAGGAAACAGATCATAACTCTTCCACAGCACACAGGCAAAGAATCTGTGCTTTACATCCCAACTCTGCCCCAAAAGATGGACTCACATGTTCTGATGGAGCAGCAACTGTCTAGAACACCTGCTGTTTTCCCCCTTCTAATTTAGTTCCCACACACAGATAAAAGCTGCAAGGAGTCATGCAATTTCTTATTAAATATACAGAAAAAAAGCCATGCTTGGCATTAGTCTCATGACCCTAATATCTTCAGCTACTGATCCTAAATGAGGAGCCTGCCTCTCACCTCTCAACCCTCTACTTGTTTCCAGGTGTTTTCTGGTGTGACTTTAAACAGACTCATCACCAGAGCATTGTTTCTCTGAGGGTGGTGCAAAAGTGACATTCTTTCTAGAGGCGAAAGTGAGGGGAGGAACAAGCCTTCATCCAGCAGCAGCTGAATCTTCCTGCATTCAGTATTGACCAAATAAATATGCTTTGTGGAAATGCAGTGCAACTCTAGGATTATTTCACGTATTTAAGCGTCCATTTTTTAATTCAATTGTGCAAGATGGTCTGTTGGAATACAGTGGAAGAAATAGTTCTTTATCTTTTGCAGTTTATGTAGTGTCATCATAATCACTGGAGAAATTGGATAGGCTCATGTTAACCCAGGAAGCTTGTCAGTTGTACATCCTCATACAGGAAAAGTTAACCAAGAGAGCATTCAGCAACAATATCAAGGAAAGAACAATAAAAGTGATATTGACTTCAACAGACTAGGAATTTAGTGTCTTTAAAATGTTATTTGAAAGCACAAATGACACAGTTTATATCCTTTGTATATTTTGTGATAGAGATACCAACTATGTAATGATTTTTACTCGACATGCTATTGTAAATGATCATACATACTTTGATTTGAAAATACATACCCTTTGTAGTCTTTAGTAATACATAACACTGTTTTGTGTTAGTCTAACATTTAAGTTTCCTTTAAACTTTTCAGTGCTTTGGCCATTGGTTCAATGGCCTGTACAAGGGTTATAGGAGAAAAAAAATACTGACATGCTATACACCAACACATATACACAAAAAAAGCATTTTAAAAATAAATAGGGCAGTTGTAACTTACTGTAGTTACTGCTCCAAATGCTTTAAACATTTTTTAAGATTATGAGCTTAGACACAAGAGGTCTATTTTATTTTGTCAGAACAACTAAACATGAATGTTCCATTGTCTTGTAAGAGGTGCTTCTGTTTTTGTTCAATGGTATTTTAATTCTTCACATCTTGAGTAGAGTAAGTTAGAGATCAGTTTATGAATGTGCTACTTTCTGTGTGAATTAAAAGATGAACTTTCTTTTTGCAGTCAAAACCTGTGGATCCAATCTTCAGGGGCCTGGAGGCACTTTCACATCACCAAATTTTCCATTTCAGTATGACAGCAATGCTCAATGTGTGTGGGTCATCACAGCTATCAATACAAATAAGGCAAGTCTATTATTCTGGTTTTTCTTTTAAAAAAAGCAAAACCAAACCAACTCCTCTCCCCCCCCCCCCCCCCTTCCAACCCTAAACCAGCCAACCAAAAGCACACACAGACCATAATATTTTTCACTAATATGATTTATCTCTACAGTCCAGGTTTTGTACTGGGTGCATTTCAGGCATTTTTAAGAAATGTGTGATGCCAGATGAGTACAGGCAGATGTTAAAGCTTCTTGGTTCCCCTAAGATTATTTTACTTTTTGTATGCCAAGTTGATGCTTTCATATTTTTATGTGATTCTCTAAATCAGTTTTCAGAAGCAGCTATCCAATGGTATGAAGCAATTTCATGGGCCCTTCTGTGTTATCTGCAGAAGAGCTACTTTATCTATAATACTGTTTATATCATGTTTGGCCTTTGATTGTGTGAGAAATCACTGAAGTTCTTAAATTCACTTTTCCTTCATAAGGATCAGTTCTGAAGATGTCTATTCCATTGTCTGAATCACTGTATTAAAATCTCAGGTACTTTATACCTCCACTTTAAAGCAAAAGTACTGAGAGTTCTGATAATGTCAGATGAGTCAAAGTAGAGCAATAAAGCTAAGTTATGACACCAGTTGTCTTTAATTTCAAGAACTAGACACCTGGCAGCAATGACTATATTCTATTTCCAGGTGTATCATTTTGTGGGACCTGAGTGTAATGGACTTGTTTAGGTGTAATAAAACATAAATTAGCTGTGCAGCTCAGGAATGTTTTATAAAAGACTATCAACATCTGTGTTTGCTGGTACAGGGGTATATCCTACCTCTAATTTTATTGCCATCTGCATCACACTCCATTAACTGATCAGACAGGGCTATAAGGCCCATTCCTTTGCACCTGAGTTCTCAGAGGACTCAGTGAATACCTGACTGTTTTCAAAATTTCAAAAACCATTTAGCTACACTGGTGTATTTCTCACTCTAATTTTACAAAGTCCTGTGTGGAAGCCATCCTTATGTTCCACTTTGGTAGAAGCAAAAAAGTTATTTATACAACTGACTAGAATTTTATAGTGAAGATTATAAATGTTTTTGGGGGGAAGGTTATTTGTTTGTTTGATCCTTGTTCCAAGAACTGCTAATCAAGTTTATCCAATTTATAAGTAATAAAAAAGTGTCAGGAGTCCTTGAAAAATTATTCAATCTCTGTTCCATGGATGGGCAAAAAGTTCGAATGTAATAGTTAAGATCCATTACTCATCCCAAAAAATTTTTATATTTTTATTTATTTAATTAGAAACTGTGAGCAGGATGAAATCTGTATACACATCTAGAATTTCAGAAAGTTTTGTCAAATGTGCCAGTAGAGAGAATTTAGTATCATACTATTTGAGGAAATGAAACACAGCTACTGCACTTTGAACAACTTCTCTGAATGACCTGAAAATCTGCAGTGAGTGGTTGAATGAATTTAAGACCCATATGGCCATATTTTGTATAAAATGGTTTCCTTTCTTAAATGCACCAAGGGCATGTCTACATAAGAAAAAAGCCAAATAAGATTTTAGATATTCTACCATTGGTAGAAGCAAAACCTTTAGCTCACACACTGGTACATATTTACTGGCAAGTCACAGGTGACTGCAGGTTTAAGATATTAATGACTTGGAGATTGTTAAGGATTGCACTCTGCTGGTGGTATTCATGTCTTAATGTTGCCTTCCTCCTGCCTCCCTGCCAGTTCACAAGATGGTGATGTAGTGTTGGCTTCAAAACCTCAGAACTTCATTTTTACCAAAAACATTTTACTGGGATTATTCAAAAAACATTATTCCGCAGTATTATTTTCCTTACAAATTTCCAGTTTCTGCATTTAAAAATCTGCAGAAAATTAGTTAAACAAATTCTTTTTCTCTGGTTGTCAGTGTGGTGGACAGAGGTGCAGAATGATTGAAGCTGAAACAAACCTCTGAAATTCTGTAGTGGACCTCCACTGCTCAAGCAGACACACCTAGAGGCAGCTGCCCAGGCAGCCTTGAAGATCTCAGAAGACAGTGACCCCGTAACCTCTCTGGGCAACCAGAGCTAGTGCTCAGTCACCCTCACGGGGAATAACTGTTTTCTGATGTACAGAAAGAACCCCCTGTGTTTTATTCTGTGCCTGTTGTCAGTCCTGTCACTAGGCGCCACTGGAAAGAGTTCGGTTTCATCTTCTTTACATCCTCCCATCAGGAGTTTATAGACGTTGAGACTCAGTGATCCTCTTCTTCTTTAGAGTAAGCAAGCCCAGCTGTCTCAGCCTTTTACAAAAGAAGCTCCAAACCCTTAATCTTCTTAGTGCCCCTTCACTGCATTCTTTCCAGTAGCTGCATATTTTGCATGTACTGGGCAGGTGTAGCTGTTTTCCTTTCTTTCAAAATACTTGAAAGAACAAGTTATTCCATCTATAAAAATTCCAGTTCTAATGAAAATAAAATTTGCCCTCTCTTTAGTCAGAGATCATGCCTGCTATAGTTCAAATAAAATGTACTTAAGTTATTATACACTGATTTTTTTTTTTCCTGAAACTGTAAGTACTGCAAAATAGCATATGACCAGAGCATGAAAACTATCCTAGTACCTGAATGATAACACCTTATAAGAATACACACAGTTTTTAATATTTGGGAATCAATCAGAAGTCATAAATTTAACTTCTGCTTATGCAGTAAAATGCTTCAGTGTATGCATGATCCAGTTTTATTTGATAAGTACGTGTGTTTTGATTTTATTTACGAAGTAAAGTTTCAGTAGCAACGATGGCTGTAGGGGTGACTTCTCTAGGAAGACATCAGAAGTTGCTCCCCTATCAGACTGAGTTTCAGCTGGGTCCAAAACAGACCCACTATAGGAAACAGTTGAACAAGTCAGGCAAGCTGGTGGCACCTCTGTGATAACTTATTTGAGTAAGGGCAAAAAATTCTATACAACAGCAGCTGAAGGAGATGAATGAGAATACCCAAGAGAAATAACCCCACAGGCACCAAGCGCAGAGAAGAAGGAGTGCAAGAAGGTGCTCCATGCGCTGGAGCTGGGATTCCCTTGGAGTCTCTGGAGAGTGCTATTGATGCAGGTTGTTCCCTACAGCTCATAGAGGTCCACAGTGGGGCAGAGATCCACCTGCAGTCTGTGCAGGACCTGTGCCTGAAGAGGAGGGTGTGCCTGAAGGTAGCTGTGGAGAGCCCAAGGCAGAGGGACAGGACCCTGGCAGGACCTGTGAGCCCATGGGAGGAGCCTACTGAAACAGATTTTGAAGAACTACAGCCTGTGAGAGAGACCCATGTTGGAGAAGGGTGTGAAGAACTGTTTCCTGCAGGAGAGCTGTAACTCTGGAGCAGGAAAAGAGCATGAGGAGGAGGAAGGAGCAGCACAGATGAAGTGTTACAGACTGACTGCAGCCCCCATTTCATGTTCCCCTTTGCCACTTTGGGAGATAGGAGGGGGCAGAAAAGTGAGGAACAAAAAAATGAATTTGAGCCCATGAGGAAAGAGTTTGAGGTGATGATGGGTTTAGTTTTCTTCTTATTTGTCACTTTCCTACTCTATTTTTAATTGTCAGTAAATAAAACGTATTTTCCCTAGACTGAGTTTGTTTTGCTCTTGACAGTAATTAGTGATCAATCTCCCTGTCCTTATCTTCACTCCTTTTTCATCCAGTTTTCTCATTCTGTGCTGCTGAGGGGTAGTGATGGAATTACTTGGTGAGCATCTGACAGCCAGCCAAAGTTAAATGACCACACCTTGCATATTTATCTGTCTTCTCATAAATTTAAATACTCTGAAGATACAATGTGAAAACAATAATTAAGAACAGGTCGCTTATTTAAAATAAAATATAAACTTTTAGATAAGGCCATAACCAGGAATACCTGTTTTCTGGTGGTACATTAGCATTATACCAGTAAAAAGGATGCAAGTAAGTAATCTTATGTTAGCAAATAATTTTATTTCAAAGTACAAGTTGGACACTGTTTCTGAACTTCTGTAATACTCCACTGAAATTACTCTGAGTTAGATTCATCATGGGCAGATCATAGTGCTAGGAGCTAGATTTTAATAGTTTAGCATTACTCAGAAAATACTGTTCTTTGCATGGTATTGATTAGAATAGTTATACCTCTTGATATTGCAATGAAATTCAGATTCGTGGGAAGTGCAGAGTTTTTAAACTAAGGAATAGATAAAAGATTTACAATGTTATCTGGAACAACATTCAGATATGTTTACAGTTTTCAGAAAAGTTGTCTAGCGCTGATTAGAAGAACATTTACTTGTTGAGGCTAAAAGAAAATAAGATCTTTTTACAAGTTAAACCAATTTATTTTCATGATATATTGAGGAACTTGCATGTATAAAGTCTTTGCTTATATCATCAGTGGATTAATGTGTTTAGTTTTGGTTCATGCTAACATTACCTTACTGTTCTGAACACAATTCTGCTGCCTTGTGTGACTGCTAAAAGGCATACTGGGAGAAATAATGGGAAAAATAGCATGAAACAGTGTTATGAAGTAGAATGATAGTGGAGAATTTGTATCGTAATTGTAGTGAGGGTCCAGGGGAACTTTTTGGAATTTTTCCTTTTGTTCTTTGTTGTGATAATGTTATTTTTGGATTTGGTGTAGGAAACTTTTTTCTTTTTTAGTTTAGTTGGGGTTTTGTTGTTCTGAGTGAAGATTGTATGTTGAATGTGGATTTTAACGATGGTTTGTGCCTTGAAGTCAAAAACCTCGATGTATAGATGAAGATTTATCAGTAAGAATTATTTATAATGGCTACAGCAAATAATGTGATGGCATTCATTATAACATGAAAATACTTACAATATTCTATACCGCGGCTGTGAGAACCACGAAGACTTAGTGATCTTGCTATTTCAGAGCCACTACTTGTTGCATCATTTCAACAAAATAGCTCAAAAACTGAGAATCTTTTAAGGGAAAACACAATAGATGAAGGATCTTGAAAGATTCTTTAGTGTAAATGGCTTTATCCAGTAATGAATCTAGCTAATTTTCTTCCTAACTGATTTCAGAAATAAGTTTGATAACAGCACCATGTAGAAAAAAGAAATATTTCCCCAGTCAATTATCTGCCTCCTTAGCTTTGTACTGCATTTTATTTGGTCTCTTGCCTCATACAGTTAATCAGATTTATTTTGCATGCCCAAGCCCTGTTGACAGTGCAGTAGGGCCATAATTAAAAACCTCAGACATGGCCAGAGATGACAGTGAGTTTACTATTGAAAAGTAGAATAAAAATTGTTTGTGAAAGGAAGATCATGTGGATGAAATAAAAAAATAAAACTCATTGATGAAGGTGCAGCGATACATCTCATGTTATCAGTGAAATCCCTATGTTTTCATTCTTCGTGTGCTTTTTTTTTTTTTTACATTCTTATTCTTGTATCAGGATCCTGTTTTCTGGAGTTGGTCTGTTTAAGAGAAAACAACTAATTTTTCCAATAATTAATATTATGATTAGAATAATTATAATCTATGATGTACAAAGCTCTGAGTAGTGATTCAGTGGAGAAAGAAATATGGGAAATTGGTACATAACTTCGCAACACTGAAATATCTATGGCTGCCTGTATTGTATCACACCAACATATTCTTTAAACCTTCTTGATGGCTTGTACCTTGCTTTGTTGCCCTCTTAGGAGGGATGGTTGAAATTCTCTGTGAGGATCAGTACCTGCACAGGTAAGGCTTCTCCAACAGTATATGGTGGAGGAAATCCATGGACAGTTTTCCCATTTCTGGGTTGTTTAAAATGGTTTCCATATAGTGTTTTATATACAGCGATGAAGTGATCGTTGCCACTTTTATCCATGGCCACTCTGGAATCAGCTAAAATTTTGTTGATCAAAAATAGAAAAGCTGTAGTTGCAGGGATCTGCCAGAAAGAGCATTCAAGAAAATCGTGCCTTTATGTGGAGCTCTGAAGCAGCATAAAAATTTAAACTTCTTTACTTGTTCTCAACTTTGATGCACATATTATGATCCTTGGGTCCCTTGAAAAGGTTCTTGTGAATATCTGAACAGAAATGAGAAGAAGGATTTCTCAGTTTGGACTCAATTTCATTGCATCTCTCATCTAATAAGGGAAATGATACCTGAATATCTTGGGAGATATTTCATAAACTCATCAGTTAGGTTCTGAACCACACTATGTATTGCCAGTAATTCATTCTGACATTAGGTAATGGGATAATTTCATGTTTGCATTTTGAGTAGTAAATCTTTGTATTTTCAAGATTTACTTCTTTTCTCCTAAAAAATTAAAACCTAATTTCCTTTTGTTGTTTTATTAAAAAAAAGTACTACAAAATTATTAATTTAAAATTTAATGCCAGGCTAAAATCAGTGAAATCTTAATTAGGGCTAAAGTTAACCAGAGTTCAAGTCTTGTGAATTATACTTGCTCATTTTTTTCTAATCCACAGTGACAGAAACACTGTGGAAATTGTCAGTGCTAGAATGACAGACTTTCAGACTTTCTGACAGATCTCAACCACATTAACACCATGTATCATTCATCACCAAGCATCAAGAAGGAGAAAAATAAGTAAGAGGCTTCCTTTGATAAATAAAACAAGGTTGTTTTTTTGGTTTTTGTTTTTCTTTTTTTAATTGTAAGAAGAAATTAAATATGTGAGCTAACTGCTAAATTTACGTGGATCAGAGAACTAGGTCCTGGTTCTCTTAATTTTATATAACAGGAATTTTAAAAAACATAAATTTTACCTGTATGTTATCTTTTGTTTGTCACCACCATATTCTAAATTTTATCTTGCATGTATTTCAAGCATAAAAGTCTCCTTACTGCTTGCATAAAATACCTTCTTTAAAAGGTATTCTTTAGAATATAGGTTTTTGGAAGTTTGGCAGTGTTCACATTCTTAGCCTTTCATCTATTTCATTTTGAAAAAAATTTGAAATCCAGAATTACATACCGAGAGCTGGAAGATAGATGACTTTTGATTTTGGCTTTAGGGGTTTTTTAATTTATTTTTTTTGCTAGGGTTTTTTAGTTTTGGAATTTTTTTTGTTCATTTAGTTTGTTTGGGTTTTATGTGGATGTCAATTTTCTGTTAGGAAATCTATAATCTGCATTTTGTTGAAATGGCAGAGCTTACTGAAAATTTGTAACATCTGTTTCCAGTTGCTGTAGTCCTTTACTTTCTAAGAAACCTTTTAAATAATTCAAAGTATCTGGGAAACTCCTCACATGAATTTTTCTGCAAGTATGGAGAATTATACTGAGGAAATATCTTGCAACTATTACGGAAATAATATTAAATATGGTTATCATTTAATAACTTTGTATTAAAATAGTCTTTTTTAAAATATGTTTTTACATTCCATTCTTCCTTTCTTCATGTCATTAAGTTGCTGTTTTCTTCCTGCAAAAAAAAAAAATAATCTTTCAGTTTCTGAGGTTTTTTGCTCTTAGGCCAAGCCAAAAAGAAGCAAAAAAAATTCAGCAAAAATTTGAATATTTACATTTAATTTTCCACAGCTGTGTTATTTTGTTAACCATGTCGAAACTGTCAGTGGAACACTTCCTAAACTTTACTTGCTGTTAAGCCTAAACCCAGTTGCCGTCCATATTTAATCAGGTTAACAGTATAAATCAGGCAGGGTGCTTCAGCATGAACTCAAAGGCTCATTTAATGAAGTTTCTTGTAGTCAGGCTGCTGGAACAAACCACACTGCACCTCTTTTTGCAAGGAAATGTCTCAAACTTGGCTTTTGCTAAGCCTAGTGTGAAGCTGTACTAAAGGTGTTTCAGTCACAGAAATGATTAAAAAGTATGAGTATACTTAAGCTTGCTCTAAACTCTGTATTTTAGCTATAGTTGTGTTCTTCATCCATGTAGATTAAAAAGACTGCTGTTGTATTTATCAGTAGTAGATAATGCAGTTTTTATATTATAAGAAACTACAAAGTGTAAATATATTTCTGTTCTGTTTAGAACACAATAAATTTCTTTGTAGTGTTGGCTGCACTATTCTTCCATATTGTTCATGTACATTTTGATCCAGTTAAAATATCTGAGTTACACTACAGATAAAAATCTTAGAAATATATGTGGACAGAGGGGAGATCCTTTCAGCAGAATAAGAGCATAGAAGGGAATCCAGCTAGTCCCCTGACCAAAGTTAACAGGTTTGGCTGTGAGGAAACAGACTCAATTTCTGAATAAGAGAATTTGGAATCAGGAAGTATGTGCAGTTGTAGAGGGATAAACTACTTGTCATTCCATCCTGAAATTTTGCTATAGGTCTTCATTATGAAAGGAGGACAGGTTCCTTATCTTAATTAATGAATTTTTCTTTTTTCATGCCATGACTATAGGAGTGATGTTTCACATTCTGAAAATATGAGCTACCTATAGGGAATGGGTGAGATTGAGCTTATTGCAATAGCTACTCTTTGAGCCATTAGCAATATTAGATTCTAGCTGTTGCCTGTATTTCAGCTATTAACTCCACCTTTTAATAAAACTTTACATAAAATTAGATGTCAAATTTGAGTTTTAGTACCATTTGACTTTCTATAAGTTTCTTAAATTGGTCTCAGTCATGTCTCCCACGAATTCTGAATGCATTTTTTTAACTTTTACTTATCAAGAATATTTACACCCAAGCTAGAACTTTTAAAAATATATATGCATATCACTAAGGGACTTTGATAGCAAATTTCCAGTGCTTGCACTGTGAGCATTTCAGATGTTTCAGTGTTTTTTATTTGATGAATTTGTAACTTTTCTCCATGGTTGAGTTCACTTGGTTGCTCTTGCGAGTGATCTTTACAAGAAATTGTTCTGCTCTATATATACCTTCTTTTTGTGATACTAGACAGGGAAATAGAGCTGATAGTAGTTTTTTTGTTTGTTTCTCTTTTTTCTATGAAGCAACTCCTTCAAAGGCTCATGGTACCATTCTATGGTGTGTTAATTTGGCTGCCAAATGCCCACCTGGCTCTCTGTAATGCTCCCTCCTCCACAGGACAGGGGCAGAAAATATGAAGAAAAAGCTCACAGATAAAGATAAAGGCAGGGAGATCACTCACTAGTTATTCTCATAAAGAAAGCAGACTCAACTTGGAGAAATTAATAAAATTAACTGCCAATTAAATCAGAATAGAATAGTTAAAATAAGAACAAATATAAATCAGCACCTTCCCCTCACCCTGCAGGTCCTCTGCTCCCAAAACCTTACCTTGTAAACCCAATACACACTCAGAGTGAAAACTGAAGTTTTGCACTGAGACCTAAGTCACAGTATGATTCCCATGTTTCCATCCCATTTGGGATGGGTGGCTGCCCATCAGGTTAGGCTGACATTAATTAGTGACCTCTCTGCGGGACTAAAAAGGGCAGATTTCTATGCTGGATGCAAGGATATCCTTTCTGAGTAACAACTGAAAGGAAGGACCAAAGTAGGGGCAAGTTAATTTGAAATCCTCAGTCCCTTCCTATGATTGGAATAATTTTTCTGTTTGAGAATATATTTTTTTCTTTTTGTAAACTCTGATACTGAGCTAGTTTTGTGAGGGAAAGATGAGCATGATTTCTTCATTGTTGTTTTATAGATTGGTTGATTTTTTTTCCTGCTTATACCTATTACTATATCCTTATAATTGTCCTGGCCAGTCATACTTTCTTTCAAGCTGTCTAGAGCGTCTGGAAATAATTCTGCAATTTCCAGCTGGATGGCCCCCACTGTGTACTGGTATGTGGGGTAGTTCCTGGCCTGAGACTTGACTTTGCACTTCCCTTTGTTTAACTTTGTGAGGCTCTTAATGGCCCATTTCTTTAGGCTGTTGATGTCCTTTTCATGGCAACATGACCCTCTGGCCTACTAACCACTAATTCCTGCTGGCTGTTGTGGCAAACTGGCTGAGAGTGCACTCTGCCCCATGATCCAGATAACCTATAAAGATGTTAAAGAAAACTTGTCCCAATATTTACCCCTGAGATACACCATGAGTTACTGGCCTCTGTCTAGAATTTGTGTCACTGACAAGAATCCTCTCATCCCAGACTTTCATCCTGTTTTCAATCCACTGCTCTCTGCTCAGCCTGCACATCAGAGGCCTTTCTGTTAATATCTTGACAATGCCAAAGGCCTACCTGAAGCCCAGGTAGACAATATCCACTGCTTTTCTCTTGGCCACCAGGTGAGTCATTTAATTATAGAAGTCTATCAAAGTTTGTCAAGCATGACTTCCCCTTGGTCAGGCCATGCTGACTACTCCTGATGAATTTCTTGTCCTTAATTTTCGAGGGACTTTTTTCCAGGATTAGCTGTTCCATGGTAACAGTAATATTAAATAAAATTATATCGAGTATAAATAATTTGAATAAAATTATGGCTAAGTCTTATAATAATTTATTGATTCAATATATTTTCCTTCTGAAACATTTCTTCTATAATCAAATGCATGATAACACTATTATTTTGATGGAAGAACTTGCGATTCTATGGGAAATTATGAAGGTAAACCTAATCAATCATTCAGAAGTATTTCATTAGCTTGTACCATCAGATATAAATGCCCATCATTTACTTACTTGGAAGTAGCCAGACATCCTCAGCACAAAAGCAATTAACCATCCTGAGAGCCTATGAGGACACTTAGATACAAACAGAATGTGTTTCCTTCTTTTTGCCTAATTTCACTTCTGCAAGTGAGAAATGCAGACATCATTAGGAATTTCTAGGTAGCTTTCTTCTTGCTAGAGTAAACAGTGAAAAATGGAGAAAGTACGTATCTTCTGAGTATTTTTCAGTGAGGTGGATTTCTTGCTGTTACTAGTATGTTTGGGTCATTTATACCATGTGTTTTTGCAAGATAATATCTGCAGACGTAGATATTTTGTAGACCAATAACCAATGTCCTGGCACTGGAGAGGTGCCCAGAATTTTCAAGTTCTAACATTTCTTCTCTTGTAATCTTCTAGGTAACACCATGTTAAAGTTAGTTGCTAACGAGTGTTTCCTTCAATATCTAGATCAAAATTTGTATCTTCTTTTCTAGTAGCTTAATAAAAATAAGTGAAATTAATTTTAAAAACAAGTACTAATAATTTTTATAAGTAGAATGAGACAGCATTTGCAAATATTAAGGTATTTAATGTGAGAAAAAAAAAATAAAATCCAATCTGAAATAACTGCCTAGAGGTTAATATTCTGTCTCCCAAGACAAAAACTATCTAATATTTTTTATTATTGGAAAGCGATAAACAGAAACTTCATTAAAGGCAATGCGTTTGCTTAATGATTTATTTGCACTCATTCATTTCCCTTTGTGGAATTATTGAAAGTATTGTAGAATGCTGTATTGCTCTAAATAATCAATCTCAGAAATTCCTATGTAAGCAAGTCAGCAAAATATGTCATACTTCAATGCAAACAGAAAACTATAACATGAAAAATAAAAATATAATCTCTTTATCCTGTCAATTTAATGTATTGTTCTCAGGACAAGGCAGGGCTATCCATTTGATTTTAACTATCATTGTTCCAAAGTAAAGGATTCCAAATTGTATAATAAATTTACGTGATTTAAATACGTTTCAGTTCTCCTCAGCATAGACATCCACATATAAGTGCCTAATCTGAGTTTCTAGACAAGAGAAACAGTACTTTTAAGCTATAGTGGTTCTAGTGTGAATTATCTACCTTTTGATGAAATAGATGATATTCTAGGCAGGTTTTTTCACTATTTTTGAAAAAGCCTACATCAATTATAGTTGTTTGCGCTGTAGATGTCTGCATTTAAATATGATTAATCCTATTTCTAATAAGGGGACTCAACAATAAAGTGACTATCCATTTCAACTGGTGAGCATTTATCCCCTATAATAATGAGCATTTCTCTTGCAGCTTTGATTTCTCTAATGTTCTGTGAATCTCCAAGTTTTCTTCTGCCTTTCCCCCCCACTCCCACTCTTCTCATTCTGTCTGATACTCAAGGATTTTATTAAGTTTGAAGGGACACAGGTGCTCTACAATTTAGGCTGTTCCGTTTTGGATTATGTTTTGTTCATATAATACATAACTGCAAAAGAACCAACTAAACTATTGGTTTTTTACACAACAGTTCTTAGGTATTGTACATTCTTGGAAGGATGTATTAATTCTTATTTATTCTTTAATATTATCTAATTTATAACTCATTTAAGCTGTATCTTAGCTGAATACTTAACTACTCTTATAAGGAGAAAAGATTCATAAACCCTTTTGAAACTTCATAATTATTTTACTGGTAGAATGTCCCATTTTATGGAGTGAAATGTATGGATACATCTGAAAATATTTTTAGAGTTACGTTTGCATTGGAAGGTTCAGGATAACAGATGCAAATATAAAAGTATATGCAACTTTGTTACTTTACTTTTCCCCTTCAGAAGCCCTTCTGAAGAACACATACTTGCCTCTATTACATACCATTCCGCTTTGTATGCTTTGAAATCTTTAAAAGTTGAGTACTTCACCTGGAACACCACTTTCCTTAAAAATTCTTCAGGGAGCTAATTTCATCAGGAACTGGATACACTTATCGAACAACTGTCTGAAAAACCTGTTGTCTGGAACACATCCTTCTGAGCATGCTCCCTCTGAAAAGCTGTAGGAAGTTCTCGAGGTAGTCATTAACTGTTCAATAAAATCTTTTCCCATTTTACTTCTGAGCTGGAGTTTTGCCCAAGGAGTGGGCTCTAAAGGATATAGTACAAGGCACAGAAAGAAGGAACGCCTACTAAAATTTGAAAGAAATTAGATCTCTGCTCCCATTGATTCTTTTCAAAAAGTTCTTACATAATAGTTGGAAACCAAAGTACATAATTATAATTTTCAGAAAGTTATTTTTCAAAAAAGGACTCTTTTTTCCCCTTTAGAGACTGGATAATTCTTATTAGTGTTACTGCCTTTTATTACTATTTGCTATTGGGTTTATAACTTCAATTAAAATCAGGTATTCAAAGTTGTTCATTGCTTTTGAGTTTATAAAGTTTATAAATTGCAAGAGCAGACCAGGATGTAGAGAGGATGTTGCCTTCTGTTTAGCTAGGGTTTTTTTTTGTTTGGTTTTTGGGGGATTTTTTTTATAAAGATTGCACGGGTCAGCATTTCTTATTTTTAATAATTTGGTTTCTTATATAGTGTGTACATGGAGGAAGAGAAAATACAAGATTCCTTTTTCCACACAGTAGTAAATAGGGATGTATCTAATAATAGCCTCTGAAAAAAAATTTCAACATTTATTCCCTTATATCAGAACAATTGTAGTAGTCTGCTACCTGCTGGGTTTGTCTGAAATGCTACTATAAAGGCACACATTTTTTAGGAACTACTCAGTATGTCTTCCTAAAACAAAACAAACCAAAAGAAACAAAAAGAAACCAAAAGAAAACAAAACAAAATTAGTTAAAAAATAGTAATTATTGTCTAATTTTAAGATATTCTTCTCAGTTCTGAAGCCATACAGATACATATCTGATATTATTAGTTATCTCATTATGTGTGAAATGATAGCTCAAGACTGGTGTAAAACTGTCTGAGAAGGAATCTTTGAAATTTTCTTCTTCCTCTTCCTTCCAGAAACAACTTTTTGATAGTATAATCCTTTTATACAGAATCCTGTAGCTCAGGCATATCACTGGTGAAATATTTTTGTTCATAATATTGTTTCCAAATGTTATACCCTGTCATTTGAAAATTTTTTCTGGTCCCTCATTTTTTCTATTCAGCTTTGCAAGAGACTGTGGGGTAGTGGATAAATGCAATAAATACATAAATATATTATAGTGTGATCAATGTTTGTATGCACCAATAAAACCCATGGATCTTATTTCATTTATATTAATGCTTTAACCTTGCTCTGGGAAACTGGAAAAAAAGACTTTACTGGAATGTATAGATCAAGAAAAATACTTGTCCTTGTGCTTCTGATGAGTATGCATCTATTAACCAGATCAATAGCACACTTTAGTAATGCTAGTCTGATTTAAAAGTATGTAGAATATAGTAATAAATCATCGCAGTTTTCTCTGAAGTGTTTATTCTTATGAATAACAGACTAAAAAGGCGAATTACCCTAAGGTTTTAACCAAATGTTAAACTGACCCAAGGGTGCCACCCAACTCTGTGTTTGCCAGAGATTTTTCAGAAAAATTAACTAAAACACTGTCAGATAACTGGTAAAAGCAGAATTTTTGGAAAGTTTGTTAAAAATTTTTAAGTTATTTGCTCATCTTACCTAAATTTCAGTTTTATTTTGAATGATTCCCTCACAGTCAACTTTAAATGCTGGTAACATCCAAAAAAAGTTTTCATTATTCTAAAGGGAATTGTCAATATAATAAACACTTCAAGTCCAACTGACTTTGAGTGAGAGCAAACTAAAGCTGATGTTGCGAAACAAGGACTCTGAGAACACAGCCTTAAGAGTACTTATTTTCTCGCTTGTTCGCATATTTGGAAGGATTTGAAGTACATTTTGTATTGTACATTATGAATTTCCAAAACATATACAGGGCTTATTTCTACAGTAGGAACATGGAAAGGCTTGTACAGTACATATATAGTAAATTAGTTTCCTGTTGATAGTGACAGATCTGCTGTTTCTATGTTCTATTTGCTCAGTTTGTGCAAATTCCCTTAGATCTAAATGACTTCAATATCAGCTGACAAGCACATTTGTTAAATAAATGGCAAGTTTGCTTTACTGATTCCAAAGATTTTGTTGTAAATCATGTAAGGTTATGTAATACTAAGTTTGAAATGCATTGTGTATTAACTGTTACCTACAGCTTGACCTGGTTAGGAAATACTTCATTGATACTATGGAATGTTTGGAGTAGCCATTAGCAATTGGTTTTACCCCCCTTCCATCAGGGCTATGCATGGTAAACAAAATTATTTAGTGTCTCAAGGAACAATAATGTACTTTTTACTATACATAAAATATGCTTCTATTTCATGACTGCTGGTTTTAATTTCGATTTATTAGTGTCAATTTGGCACAAAGATGAAGCATTTTCTAATTTTCAGTTGAATCAGAAACTTCTAATATTAAATCCTGGCAACAGACTTACAAGAATAAGATTATCAAGTGTGAATATTTCAAATAGATTATAGCCAGTTCCTAGAACATATTTTATTTTTTAATATATTCATACATTTTTCAAGTTATTAATGACATCATTGTTTCTTATTGTCTCAAAAATGTGACCATTTCACAGAATACGATACAAAAGTAGACTAATCCATACTCATGTGGCTTTATAGAACTACAGATTTTGATGTTCATACCACATTATCACAGTTTTAAGTGAGTTACAAAAAGAGTGAGACAAAAATCTTGTAATTAAGCATCTTTTTCTAAAAATATTAATGGAGAAAAAAATATAAACTTTTAAAATGTAATTTATTTTGATTAAAAATAATTAAAAAAAAATCACAGAAAATAATTCAGATTGTAGAAAAATGAGAGATTATATCAGAGCAGCCAGATTACAACAGAATCATTAATAATTTGGAGATTAACTAGAGACAAGTGGAAAGATTGAAGCTGAAGCCTAGTACAAATATTGAAGATGAAGCCTCTGATTTGAAAAAAAATATCAAATCTGATTATTTTTTCATGTTCCACGGTATTTCTTAATAGACAGATCTTTTTCAGGGAGTTCTCTTATATTTCTGAGCATTGTTAAAAAAGAATGACAAAGAACTTACTTTTCTTCAGTGAAATAAAGTAAACCTTTTTTTCTTTTTTGTCATTTCTAAGTAAAAAAAATAGATCTTGAAACTTATATTTTTTTTAACCTCTGTCTTCTCCTCTGATGAAATGCACATTGCATGGGAAAATGTTGATTGTACTGAAGAAAATCTATTTTAGCTTTCTGACACCACTTATAGACAAGTACTTCAATTGCAAAGACAGATGCCTTGTATCAATTTGGTGGTACTCAACTAATATAAAATATCTAGAAGGATATTAATTTAAAGAAATATTACCCTTACACTTACAAAAAAAAAAAAATCTGATAATGAGATTAGCTTTCTTCATGGTTTTAATGGAAAACAGGATTAAGATTTCTGATCATGAATTGGTTACACAATTTTTATACTATCTTGGTTTTCTTCTTTTATGAGTATAGTATTGATGATTTTGCTGCAGTGTTATTTCAAAACGTATTTCACTGTTAATAAGTGAAATATACTTTCAAGTTGAATTCAAAACTAATATTATTTGCCCATGTTTTATTGTGGAGTCTGTTCTATTCTGATGTAACTGCGCATCTAATTGCACGGAATTTAAAAGTGGCTAAAAATGCCAGCTTTTTTGTTTGGTTGGTTTGTGTGGTTTTGGTTGGTTGTGTTTTATGTACTGAGTGAAAAATCTGTCAGCCTTGAATGCAGTTATGGATTTCAGTTTAAATTCTTATGTCTAGTGTTACAAATTTTGTGGCTAGGACAGCACAAAAGATCCAGAATATTTTTTTAAGCTAAGAAGATTAAGAAGATTTATGTGTGGTTTTCTCCTCTTTACTCAATTAGAGCAAATCAACTACTTGCCTACACAATTTTCCATGTCCTTTCCATCTGCACCCTCTCAACTCTCTGTCCTCGACTGCAGTCCCTGGGGTGGCACACACATATACATGTGCACACCCGTGTTTGTATTTGTGAGTATTTCAAACTGGCTGTTCTTCAGTGCACTTATATCACCACTTTCACCTGTTTCTACTCCCTTTGGAGCAAACTACAATCCTTGCAACCTACATCAGTTTTCCAGCGTGCCTGTATTGGCTTTTGCTCACAGAAACGTGTCCTTCTTCAGTTACCAGAGCCCCAGTGTAACAAAGGATTAGGAGCTTTCAAGGACAGGATAATGATCCATCAGAGTGGCATCCACATCTTTAAAAACAAATGCTCTCAGTTCTCAATTATAACTGTAATAAAAGATGACTTATTGCAGTATTAAAATTCCTACATATAAGTATTCTGTCATTTTTATCTATATGAAATTTTGAGGAACTAAAGACAGTTACTATAATTAATACATGGGTGGAAACAATGTGCTCTTTTCTTTTCTTTTCTTTTCTTTTCTTTTCTTTTCTTTTCTTTTCTTTTCTTTTCTTTTCTTTTCTTTTCTTTTCTTTTCTTTTCTTTTCTTTTCTTTT
>JAHLSL010000011.1:14692142-14937194 GCA_025920805.1 Petroica traversi
TTCTTTTCTTTTCTTTTCTTTTCTTTTCTTTTCTTTTCTTTTCTTTTTTTCTTTTCTTTTTTCTTTTCTTTTTTGCCTTATTTTCTTAAAATGGTGCTGAAATTTTTATCCTTCAGCAGAAATATGCATAGAGCGATTTAATTTATGGGATATTAAAAATGCTTCTGATAGTTATATTTTACTCATCTTCGTAAAATAAGAAAATTACTTTTACCTTTGATGTCTCTTTATCCTACTTGAGCCAGATGATAGACGCCAGGAGTAAATTATATTCCTCACCTTCACTGCATTTACTCAGTGAGGTACAACTATTTAGTTGCTATTTGAAGATAGTGGTATTGCACAAAATGCAATTAGTTATCTTGCCCTTTGAGTATATAATAATGTGATTACCTACAACTGCAATAAACACATAACAACTACATAAATAAGCGAAATCACGGCACTTTGAGTAGGCCAGCAGAGTGATGATACCTAAAAGTTATTATAATCCATATTTAATGAACCAAAGCTGGGGGTTAATTACACTAATTTGTTGTGAAATATGCTAAACTTACGTGCAATTATTAACTGTAAGATCATGTATATTTACACTGCTGAAAAGCCTAACTTACAGACTCATCTCTCAAGTACATTTATTTATTTATAAAATATATTTACTTGTTTTATTTTGTAGGTTATTCAGATAAATTTTGAAGAGTTTGATCTGGAGATTGGCTATGACACACTGACAATTGGTGATGGAGGAGAAGTGGGTGATCCTAAAACTGTACTTCAAGTGTAAGTCCTTTGCATTGACAATTTGTGTGCATTGAAGAAGGTCATTAATGTGTTTTGATGAGACTAAATAATTATTAGAATCAGGTAAATATGAAGAAAAACTGAGCTTCTTAAATTACTAAGGGTGAGAGTTTAAATATATTGTTTTATGTTTACTGCTCTGAATGCAGAAAGAGATGACCTAGACATCAGAAAAGAAGAAGATGAGCTCAAAACAGAAGTCTGAAAGGCATGGTTTGGACACTTATGTGTGGACAAGTAAAATTTCACAAATTAAAAGCGTGTAAGGACTTAAATAGATATATGGACAACTTGTAAACAAATTTTATAGTTTTCCAACAAGGTTAGCATGACAAAAGATTTACTATAGCATCTTCACCTTAATTTTCTTTATGACTATTGTAAATAACTCAAAAGAGCAAGTTAACATAGCGAAGAAAATTACTACAAAGAATGGCTTAATAGGTTGTTACCTAAACCATATATTGCATACAGCATTTAATATTGAAAAGATTTTTAACATTCACGGATATTTTTCTAGAATGTGTGAGCCCAGATACATAGATATATAATATTCTTTACAGTCATTGATTGAATTAAAAATCCATATTTCTCAAACACAGCTTGTGGCAATAATATTAACAACTGTCTCAAGAAGACAAATTCTGAATTTTATTAGTTTGCCAAATTTTTAAGACAGTTTTATAAGTCAGTGATTCTGTTTGTTTCACAGTCACTTGAAAATATTCAGAACACTGTAATTAGGCCTTGTTTATAATTCATCATTTTTTTTAGCTCTAGTTCTAGTCTGAATAAATCAGTATCATGTTGGATAAATGAATGCCTTTTAAAGTACACCGCATTTACTTTTTCAAATCTAAGTCAGTTTTATTAAAAAACAAAACAAAACAACAAAAACAAACAAACAAAAAAAAAAGGCTTAAAAACAATAATTTGCCTGTAAGGGATTATCTGCTATTTAGAAAATATTTTAATAGGCCAAATAATATTTGGATATTAATTTTAAATAAATGTACGTTTCTACAAGTACCTGATATTATGATTAGTTCAAACGAGTTAATAATTGC
Source organism: Petroica traversi (assembly GCA_025920805.1). Lineage (NCBI taxonomy): Eukaryota > Metazoa > Chordata > Aves > Passeriformes > Petroicidae > Petroica > Petroica traversi. The sequence goes on from JAHLSL010000011.1 coordinate 14,694,011, forward strand.
AACACAGATAAGAATGTGATACAAGTTTAGTACAAAATATATTTAATAGTAAAACAAAAGCATAAAAAATTATAATTATTTAGAATTATATTCCCTGCAGTTTATTTATTGGAAATATATTAAAACAGTTTTATATATTGCAGTTTTCCCTTATTCACCATAAGAATGATATCAAGAAATAGTTCCATTTGAGCACATTAAAGCTGAGGTTTGAATCTTTTTCTGTCTTAATTTTACCTCATTAATATCAGCAATTGCAAACTTCGAACAGAACATACATGTTTTTCTAAGATTTACACATTTTTCTAATGAATTCCCCTTTAGATTTATCCTCCAGAGGATAGATTATCTGACCTTCTATTTTTAATTGCTTTGGTAATCATTCTATCCTTTCTGGTTTATTCAATTTAGTTTAATATCTTTATCAGTGGTCTGGACAAGGGGTTCAAGTTCAGTCAGTTTGCAGATGGCACCAAGTTAGACAGGAGTGTCAATCTGCTGGAGGGTAAACACAGAGCTGAAGCTCACAGGTCTGTAGTTCTCTGGATCTTCCTTTCTCTCAGGAGCGATTATTTCCCTCCTTCCTGTAACCATGTGGCTGCCATGACTTTTTGAGTCATGAAGAGTGGCCTGGCAACAACATCAGCTATTTTCCTTCTGATCCTGGATGCTTGTCATCAGGCCCCACAGACTTGTGACTTTTCAGTTTCATCCAGTGGTCTTGAACCTGCTCTTTGCTTACAGTGTGAGTGACCTCTCTCCCCCAAATCCCATGTGGAGGATCGAGGACTTGAGAGAAATGGGAAGCCTGACAGCCAGGGAAGACTGAGGCTAAGAACTCACTGAAGTACCTCAGCCTTCTCCATATCTGTTGTCACCAGTTCTCCCTCTCGCTTTTCAGGGGGGAAACCCTCTCTTTGGCCTGTTTTTTTTCTGGCCAGTGTCAGAAGGGATGGACCTTGTTCCAATGTCAAACATTGAAAGAGTCTGCCCAGGGTAGTGTTGGGGTCACCATCCCTGAAGGTTTCAGGTGTGTAGATGTGGTGTTTAAGGGACGTTTAGTGGTGGACTTGGCAGTTTCATGATCTTAAAGGTTCTTTCCAAGACCGTGAATCTAAGGCTGTTATCAGTGAAAAGACCAGCAGGTATATATGGTGCAATTGCTTTAGGGTAATCCAGTCTCTTAGTGGATTTTGGATTAGTTTATTGCTACCACTAATAAATTTGAGAAGTGTGGAAATACTGTAATTTCTACTTTTTAAGCAGAATCAATCATTCAAAAATATTGCTGATAATGATAGAATTCACTTTCAGCTATTTCTGAACTCCTAAAATATATGGAATATTCTCTCTTGTGGAAAGAACCTTTAAAAAGTGCCAATTCATAAGTTCTTATTAAAGATTAACTAAAGTTTTTTTACTGAATTACAGTAACGCATTAAGTCAAAGTGCAATAATATTTTAAATTTTGAATAACATGGTCGAACAGTCTGCCCAGATTGTACTTCATTGAAGATGTTAGCATTTCCTAGAAGTATTTTTGATTATGTACCTTAGGTTGGGGAAAGATGATAGAATTGCACTATTAAAATTGTCACAAATATAAAGAATCCTGAGTATTTTTTAATTAAAAAATTAATTAGAATTTTCAAGTGTTAACATGCAGTAAGAGAATCTGTTCTATATATAACTAGGTAATTTAAAAGAACTATCACTATGAAGATCCTGGAAACATAAAAAATACCCCATTAATTTATGGGGGTTTAATATTAAGTAAAATTATATAATAAGCCACAAGTATATTATTTTTGTTTACCAGTAGAATCATTATTCTGTAATCAGAAGTATCTATGGTAAAGTTATTAGGATTAAAATGCACAAAAAAAAATTACATGGAAGATGGAAGATAATTGAGTACTGTAAAAATCATGTAGATCTTTTCTCCTGTGAGCTATGCAGTCTTTTTCTGAGATATGATGCATAGCAAATAAATCAGCTGTTGCATCATTTAATTTTTAGATTTTAAATTTTAAAATAATTATCTTTCCCCTGGAAAATTGCTGAAAAACATTGGTTTAAATATGTCTGGTTTACATGTTAATAATGTGAAAACATTTATCTTCCAATTTATCAGAGTTAATCAGGAAACCTATCCAAATGTTTAATCTGCTAGTTTTACTGGGTACTGCTTGATAGGAAGGTTCAGAAGCAAAAACTGAATTTAAGTGCCATTTCAATAGAATTATGCTTCCTAAATTGATAATTACAATCCTGATTATTCTTGTTCTGCTGATCTTAATCACAGAAGTAGCTAAACTCCATAGCCTTTCCAGTACTTGCCATTAAGTTTCCCTGGACGCCTGTATATCCACACACCCAGCAACAGGACAGTGTGCTCCAGCCTGGTGAGCCTGGCACCCAAGTGATCTTAAACCTGGTTGCTATAATTTCTTTAGTCTGAAAAGATTATTATGGAAATATGAAGGCATTCTCAGTGCTTTCCTATGGAACTAAGATGCAAGGTGGAGCAGTGTTAAATGTTATTGCCAAGGGATAGAGGGGAAGAAGGAAAAAAAATGGTGGGTTCTCCTCCACACAGCACTTTTTTGGGATGTTTGGAAGTTTGCCTTCAGCAGCTTGGTCTGACAATTGCTGCAGGTGACTTTTAATACAATATCCATTTTGGCACTGAATCCTGTAACATGCTTTTTGAAAATCGAATGTACAAAACATGAAACTCAATCTTTCAGTATCCTTGTAATTTGGGTGTGCATGTGTCCAATCTCATAGTACAGGATGTCTTCAGCAAATGGAGAGTGTTACAATCTGAATATCCTCAAACCCAGTCTTCAGTGTACTCTCTCAGGGGGAGAATGTATGTCACTGGTGTGCGGGTGGAGTAGTTCTGGAGTTGTAGAGGAAGAAGTGGAATACACCCTGCTGAGTGTTGTAACTGTTCAGCTGTTTAATAAAAAGGGAAACATCATAATCACATACTTCCTTTTCCACTGCTGACAGTGTTCACTATTCAGCTCTTAAAAAGGAACATGTACTTCCAGGACAGGAATCTAGGTACTGAATCCAGGGTAGAGAAAGCCACATAAACCCCCAGAAGGACAGAAAGAATAGTTTTCAACTGCAGAAACTGCAGATTTTTATTATTATCTCAAAGAGCTTCCTTCATATGATACAGTTTTTTCTGGATCTCATTGCTCTGTGGCCCCTTCCTAGATGCTTTACTGGAATCCCTAAGGACTTAAAAAAATAGAACAACAAGTGATTTTTCTGTTCACTTGTTTTGGGTTTTTTTTTTCAAAAATGTACTTTCAAATGGTATTTTGTCCTCTTGTAGTATTTAATTGGAAAGTATTTCTTGCTGAAACTATGGATTTTTAAAAATATGTATTTATAATTAATTTCAGGAAATGGAAATGCTGAACATTTTGATGCATGTTTATCGTAGGAATTATTCTGTCTGACACAACAGAGAGATTAATATTCTCTATGCCATTAATATTCAAAACACATCAGTCACCAGTGACAATTACAAAACTTTGTTAGCCATTACATCAGTGTTGTTTCTCAGGAGCATCCTGTTAATCTACTAATTTGGCAAAGACTGAACTTACTGAAGACACTTTCCCTTAGTGCAGGAATGAGCAGTTAATATGTTATTTTGGCCAGGCGTTTACTTGTTCAGTTCTGGCAAGAGTCTTTCTAGTAGCTCCATCTGTGAACACAGATGTGGGAAACAGACATGTTTTTTTCCCACAGCAGACTATTTAATACAGAAGGATACTAAAAAAGACCAGCGGGAAGAACTAAAATTAAGTGTAAAATGCATTTAGAATAGTCCATTTTAAGTTTCAGCTAGCTTTAAAGAATGGTTAGAACTTCAAAAAATGAACAATTTTCACTGTTATGCAGTATTGTGCTTGTGATCCACTTCATAACAATGAAAACTATCTGGAAACTTTTCAGCATTTGGTTTCAGATAATAAACTATAACCAAATTTGAGACAAAATTTTGGGAAGAAAATGCAATATAACGCAAAACTGCAGCTTTCACAACATTTCCTTTTTGCTATCACACTGTTCATTTAGCAAATAGAATCAACATTTAGAATTGTACTGATTTTTAAATTTTTGCAACAATAATAAAATTGAAAGTGTATAAAAAAAGGAAAATGAAGTTTAGATCTTTCTAGTTAATAAGCACCCTGAAACAGCAGAAGGTTTTAAAGTTGTGACATTTGTTAGTTTTCTTAATGAAGGAACAGATAACAGCTGAGTCTTGTCAGGCTGTTCTTCCTTTGTTGTAGAAGAGGTGACAAGAGGAGGTGAGAGAGTGCAGGGAACACACGGGCCTTAATAATGTTGCTACTTAGAAATAACAGCTTTCTTTTAAATATACAAGGCACTTATTCTAAAGCGGGTATTTGCATACCAGAAAAATCAAAGAATCACTGTAATGCCTCATGAGCTCCCAGTGCCACTGATATGCCCTTATGTACCTGAGTAATGGACACAGGAGTGTCAGATAAGGTTAAGGATTACAGGAGTTGCGTCTCCTTTTGGAGAAGCAACTGAAAGTGAGATGGAATATTTCAATACAATATAAGCAGTAGTTTCATGTGTTTATAGACTACTATCAAATTTCCAGACATGGGAAATGGGAGAGTGGTCTTGTCTGGCCAGCCAGTAAATAAGTAATTTAGTGTGAACTAAATGCAATTAATTTAAAAGCAAACATTTAAAAAATGCCTAATAATTATTTAGATTTCTTACAAAAAGAAAAAAAAAATAAGATTTACTTCCTTAATGCTTAATGACTTTACAGATTTTTTTTTCTATCTATAGGTTAACCGGAAGCTTTGTACCAGACTTAATTGTGAGCATGAGCAATCAGATGTGGTTGCATCTTCAAACAGATGAAAGTGTGGGCTCAATTGGTTTCAAGGTTAACTACAAAGGTAATGATACATCATTGGAAGCAAACGTAGTGGTGTACCAAAAATTAGGCCAATATTTTGAATTTTTTTTCATATTAGTGGATGCATTCTATCTCCAGTTCTGTCAGTTTTTCAAAGAGGAAAATGTAAGCTGAACTAAAAAAATAAAATAAAAAAAAAAAGAAAAAAAATTTCTTAAAGGTCTTATGTTGTGTGAAACTGTACACGTTTTGTTTGATGTGTTGTTACAGCAGTTGAGTTTTGGCACATAAATTTACTTTTATTTTCTGTAATTATATTGACAACTGTTTAAATGAAATATTTCTGTGATTATTTAAAGAGAAATTAGTAAAAGAAATAATACTTCCTACATTCTTTTGAAAATATAAGCATATCAAACATTAAAAACAACTGAAAGTGATGGATTTCAATTACTGCTAGGTTTTGAACCAAGACAGAGAAAAACATAATGATGTTATTCTTTATGGTCTTACAGTGCCTATTGCACTATATAAACCATCTGTTGCTGTTTGATCTTCTGGAAGAATAAACAGTTTTTATAGAGCATGAACAGAAAAATCAGAAAAAGCTAAAGTCCAACACATATATATATACACATATATGCATTTCTGCATTATTACGGAATTAGTTGTATTTCTTATTTTTATATTACTTTTAACATAGATGTAAGTCTTTCTTACAAAAATTTTATTAATTGCTTGGTTTCTCTCTAGCACCGAAACCAGATAATCAAAAGTATGATTATTCGTCAGAAAATGAGAGAGGAGAGGCATAAGTTAAAGCAGTGATTGTTTATAGTAGAAACGAAGCTGTTGTTGCTGAGGGTGGGCAGATGGGGTGAATGAGCATATTGTGAATAAACTTGCCCAATGTGATTTGCTGGGTGGCTTTTTTCTGTCCATAACCCTCCTGTAGTGAAAAGTAAAGCTCCATGGTGGTATGGTACAAGTGCACTTGTGCACTCTTGATATTCTGATCTAGTGGACTAAGGAAGATTTTAGTACTTTGCTACATGGTAATCATTAAGGCCTAGGATTTCCACATTCAGGCTGTTGAAACGAGCAAGGGAGCGATTGTTATAAACAAGTTTAAGAATTTGCTAATATAGAAAAATGAGAACCAAATTTGAGTGGAAAAGGATGAGTTTTAGATCTGAGCTCCAACTTAGAGAGCTCAAGTTGTCAATTCTTTTATTTATATGATTCTTTCCTGATAAAATTAATGTTACTTGAAACAGTTTTAGATTGCAGAAGGCAGAGGATTACTGTCTATTCTTATATGCTATGTCTTCTTTTATTCAAGACTATAGTTCTGAAGAATAAAATTAATTGAATATGAATAGGTAGAAGGGTTCAGAAAGGTGAACATTCACAACAGCATCTCCATATAATCAACTTTGTGATTGAATGTCTGGAAATTGAATCTATTTCTCTCTTGCCCTACAATGATTCTTTACATTAGTTCACTAAATAGCACTTGAATGCAGCAAACACAATGGATGGGTGCTCAGTGATGGGGGGTGGTGGGGGAGAGTTTGAGTTTTTTTTCTCCTTTTGTTTTGGTTTGGGTTTCTTTTGTGGGATTCCCCACCACCACCTTGCCCCTAATTCAGAGTAGGGGATAATTTTTTAATCTAAGTTGCCTTCACTTTGATCCCTGAGAGTTTGTTTTCATTAGACATATCAGAAACTGGGAAGTGGTCATAAAATAAAATGGAAAGGATAGCAAGGGCAGGTCAGGTTTGAAGGGCTTGCTATTTCTGTAGTTTTTAAAAATTTGTGTTTAAGTCCTTTCTAGTAAAGATTATAGATGTTGAAAACAGATGTATAAGTGGTTAGTATTTTGGATTAGCAGCTTTTTATTGCTGTCTGCAATTTAAGTTTTGAAATTTATTAATTGGAAGTTGAGAGAAAGTCTAGTGAGGTAAACTGAGTATTTGCATTAGAACAGTGGATTCAGGGTGCGGCCGATGGCGTGGGCCGGACAGCTGACCACAGGGACGGCCGGTGGCTCGGCGGCTTGTTCTGAGAGTTTCCTTTTGTTAAGTCAACTTCAGCTAGGGACTTCTTTTCCCCTCGCCACGAGCCGGGCTTCCCTGGGATGGTGGCCGCTCTCCTAAAAGCCGGAGAGCCGTTGAGAGAGAGAGTGTTCCTTTGCCTGGAGCCCAAATCAGACACAAGACACGAGGGTCTGCTCTGCTTGGGCTCAGGGGCAAAAGACCCCGGAATAGCCCAACATTCAGACTTTTACTCTGAGTGTTACAACTTATCTCATAACAGTACAGGGGAGGACATGGGGAAGGGTCGGGAGGTCAGCGTGCAGTCAGGAAGGAGGAAGGGAGGAAAGAGTGAGACACAAGATACTATTGTTAACTGAGGGGCAGGCGGCGGGAGTTTGACTCTTTTTCCAAGGCCAAACTTAACTCTACCTTCAGAGGGGCCTCACTTTCTAGGCCCCCAGAAATTCTTCAGGGGATATGTCATTCTCTGAGCTTGAACCACCGCTACATCAGGGCTGTGATATAACATTGAATTATTTACTAAAATAAAAAAATTGCAAAGAATTTTCCCTTTTCAGAGAATTTTTAGAAATACTTTAGAAAATAATGATTTCTAGAAGTCAGGGTCAAAGACAATTTCAGTTTAAGTTATTTCATGAATTCTTTAGAGTTGCTTGCTTGTTCATCTCTTGACTAGATCAAATGTAGTACTTTAACTTGGCCTCTTCCACCTCACAAATTCCACAATCCACTTACACACCTAGCTAAGGCTGATACTGTATTTATTTATACATGTATTTATTATATATGTAAGCCTTGAAACTTTCTACTTACATGGAAGGTACAATTGCATTAGCATTTTACATTACATTCAGCAGTTTGATTTTTGAAGTTAATCTTCTCCTGATCATTCTCACTGCCCTTGTTTTAGTTTTCATCATGGAGCAATCTTGAAAGGCACAAATTACACTTGTTTGAGGCAATTAATAAGATGCAATTGAATAGCATCAGGAATAGCATTTTGCAGAATTGTGAATTTATTTTCATTCGCATAAAGCTTTTATAATTTAGCAATAGAATATTATAGTTCTTGGACAATTCTGTATGAGAATTTTAAGTGCAGTAGCTTTCATATACACTTGTCTCCTTTCGTAACTTTGGACATGTATGAAAGATTAAATATGAGATATTCCCTATACACTTTTTCAACATGAACTGTATGACAAAATTTGTGGGATTAAAACTAATGTAAATAGTTATGGTGTAAATTAATAGGAAATTTTGCAGTGGGGAATGAAATCGATAATGTAAATTTAGTACCAAAAAAATCCTGTATCAGCATCATATGGGAAACCTGAACTTTTGTTTAGGTCAGATTTGAGTCTTCTGAAACAGAAAACTAACCTCAGGGCAGTCTTGTTCAGTTAGGTCCTGACATCATACCCTCAATTTCTGTGCTGTGGCCAAACCTGAGGGAAATTTTTCTCTTTGGTATATCTCTTATTTTTCTCTATTCTCTGAAACCTCATAAATCAGTACGTTTACCTGATAGCTCTGCCTCCTGTGTGGACAAAATCTTTTTTATTAATACGTCAGACGTACTCCAGTCTAATTGCGTAAGAAAATAAAGTTGAAGAAGGTAACGTTAACTGAAATGCAAGGATAGGTTTTAGAAGAAAATTATTTAAGATGCCAAGCTAGATAGCAATGTAGGTATAAAGTGAATTGGAAGAAAAGCAGACTTGCTTATTCAATTTTCCACATTGATGATCTAATTTTAGGATATGGGATTTACACTCTGACACCAAGTATTTCAGAAGATTTCTTTTTGCTTTAAGCATGATGTTCATCTTGTTTCAAGCACTGTGGCCTGTGTTTCTGAGTACTTGGGCATCTAGTGCAGCCTGGGGTAGCCTTCTGGAGTTCGTGATCTGCATTTCATCCTATTTTCCTATTCTCCTATTTTCCTATTCTCCTATTCTCCTATTTTATTTGCAGTAAGCACGGAGTTTCAGGCACACATGAGGGTTTTTGTTGCAGATAGTACAGAGATATTTTTCCATTACTAACTGCCCAACACACATTTTCTATTGGTGACATAATATTGAATTATCTGGACTAGGCAGATAGTTTAATCCATTGTTAGTCCCCTAACTATGTCCAGAAACCTGAATTTCAAATGTGTGAAATAAGATTAATTTACCATAACACACTTCAGGAAGGTCTCATTTTGACAAACTGTGAAAGTAGGTTATCTATGAAACATATGCCTTCATATTCAGTCTGCCAAGAAAAAAATAGCTTCAATTCTTGCTGTTCTTATTATTGACTAATTAAAAACAAAACAAAACAAAACAAAACAAAAACCCAAAAAAAAACCCCAAAAAACAAAAGAAAAACAAACAAAACTTCAGTGAGATGGTGGACCGTTTCATTGTGTAGTTTTGGTTTTCACAAGACAGTTGATGTGTTTCTTTAGTTAAATACTATGTAATCCCCCTTATGTGAGAATGGGGGAGGTGAAGCTTTTCTGCTTTCTGCACATCAAAATCAGGGATTAAATCTATGACACATCTCCACTTTCTGAACTGTTCAGTTTTATAAATTTCAGTGTATATTCTCATGTGATATTTTCGCTGTTCTGATTATTTCTGTTGCCTTTCTATCCACTCCTCTCCATGTTTCTCATCATGTGCTTGTTCTCTTAGTGTGTTTTGTGGTACATTAACTAGACAGGATCATATAAATTACTTATTTAATTGGATTCTACCCTCAATTCTATTCCTTGTGTATCCTAACTTCATTTTGCAGAATGACATGCAGAGATTCACACTGATGGTGAAAGTCTCATGATTAGTTCAAATTCTTAAATGCAAATGCTGCTTTGTATTTTAAAAAGAATTAAACTCTTCTTTTTGCGCAACAGCACTAACCAACAGTTTACTAATATAAGACAAATTTCTCTGTATTTCATGTCTGCTGAAAGTTATTGCAAGTTTTATAATTCAAGATATTTTCTATTTCAGATATCTCTTGAACATATTGAGCAAAAGTGCATCCATTTCAGAAACTTGGGGCACTTTCCCTTTTTAACTTAATGCCAAGATAGTAATTGAATTGGTTTTATATTTTACTCTTGCATTCTTCCTGCTTTGGTGGCCACAACTCACTACTGACTTTTTTTGAACCTGCTCAGCCAGTGTTATCCAAATGTGTTAATAATATTTTTATCTAATTTTCAAACAATGCATTCAGCATAAAATTTCCTGTTTGTAATCACTAGATTATAAGAATATGAAAACAGTTGTACAGAGGCATAAAAAAGATTCATTTAACTGGATACAACATAAGGAAATAAAGAAAACAAATATCTAGTGATACTTCTACAAAATTTTTTCTTACTCCCTAACAGTTTGTGGCATAAGCACTTCCTAAATCCAGTGTATTTAGAGTAAGTAAAACTTGACCATTTTTTTATCCATAATGTCATCTGTTTTTCCTCTCAAACCCACATATAATTTTAGTATTCTAAATATTTTATTGCAAGGACATTTCAGTGAAGAAGTATTTCTTTTGTTCACTGTAGTTTTACTAGTTTCATCTGGTGCCTTTTCTTTTTTCTTTTCCTAGAAAACACAGTGTATTTTATCTTCCATTTTTTCTGCTTACTCGGTTTTGCAGGACCTTTCTTTATTTCTTCACAGGTAATTGTCCTCATTACTGTTTCATGTAAGATATCTGCAAGCTTTGTCATTTCACTACTTGCCTTGTTTTCCATCTACTAATATATTGTCAAACAATAACTTTAACTACCCTGACATCTGCTGGACAAGAGACACAGAAAGCACAAACAGTCCAGGAGGATCCTGGAAGGCATTGATCACAGCTTTCTGACACAGATACTGCAGGATCCCACAAGGAATGATGTACTGCTCAACCTCATACTAATGAACTGGGAAGGCCTTTTTGGAGATAAGAAGGTTGGGGACAGCCTTGGATGTAGTGATCATGAGAACGTGAAGTTCAGTATTGGGTGAGGAGGAAGCAGGGCAGCAGGTAAAAATACAGCCATTGACTTCAGGAGAGATGATTTCAGTCTTTTTGGGGATGCTCTTGGAAGAAGTCCAAGGAAAAAGGCACCACAAGGAAATAGAGTCCAAGAGAGTTGGTTGATATCCAAGGATTGCTTCCAAACAAGAATAATACATCCTAACAAGTAAGAAATCTGACAGAGGGGACAAGACATGTATGTGGATAAATAAAGAACTCCTGTCAATTCTGAAGCATGAACAGGAAATCCACAGATGACAAAAGCAAGGATGGAAGCAGCCTCTTAGAATGAATATAGAGAGATTGTCAGTATAAGTAGAAATGAGACCAGTAAGGCCAAGGCCCATCTGGAATTAAATTGGCCAAGGATGTCCAGGACAACAATAAAGGCTTCTTAAAATATATCAGTAATAGAAGACAAACAAAAGGATAATTTTGGCCCCATAGTAAATGGAGGGTGACCCTGGTAACAGGGGACACAGAGGAGAAAGGACTATGAAATGCCTTATTTGCATTCATCTTCACTGACATGGCCAGCCCTCAGGGTTCTCTGACACAGACCAGGGTAAAGGAGTCGTGGAAGGAAAATTTTTCCTTGGTGAAGGAAGATTGAGTTAGACAACACCTAAGGAAACTTGACATCTGCAAGTCCATGGGCAGGATGCATCCATGAGAGAGCTTCTGGACACCTGAGCGAGGTCACTCACAGTCATATTTGCAAGCTCATGGTGATCAGGAGAGATGCCTGGGGACTGGGAAAAAGCAAATCTCACCCTGGTCTTCAAAAAGGACAAAAAGGAGGACATGGGGAACTGTTAGCCAGTCAGCCTCACTTCAATCCCTGGAAAGGTGACAAAGCACCTCATTCTGGAGCCCATCTCTATTAATATGAATGACAAGAAGTCAATCAGAAGTATTTAGCATGGATTCACTAAAGGTAAATCAGACTTGACCAAACAGATTGCCTTCTACAATGAAACAATGACCTGGATCAATGAGAAGGGATTAATGGATATTGTCTACCTTGATTTCAGCAGGGCATTCAACACTATCTCTCATAAAATCTTGATAGACAAAATCACCAACTGTTGACTGGATGAGTGGATAGAGGTCAATTAAAATCTGGCTGAATAGCATTGTTGTAATCAGTGGCACAGGGTCTAGTTGGAGGCTTGTCACTAGCAGTGTCGCCCATAGTTCAAAACTGGATCCAATATTGTTTAACTTATTCATCAATAACTTGGATGAAGGGGCAGGTACCTCCTCAGCAAGTTTACTGGTGACACAAAGCTGAAAGGAGTGGTTGACACCCCAGAGGGCTGTGCAGGTCTTCAGAAGGACTTTGAGAAGTTGGAGAGATGGGCAGAGAAGAACTGTCTGAAATTCAACAAAGCACAGTGCAGGAACCTGCGCCCGGGGAAGAATAACCCCATAGACCAGCACAGGCTGGGGACTGACCTGCTGGGAAGCAGCTTTGTGGAGAAGGACCTGAGGGTCCTGGTAGACAACTGTCCATGAGCCAGCAGTGTGCCTGTGTGACCAAGAAGACCAATGGTGTCCTGGGGTACAATAGGAAGAGCACTGCCAGCAGGTCAGCTCCTGCTCCTCTACTCAGCCCTAGTGAGGCACATCTGGGGTGCTGTGGCCAGTTCTGGACTCAGTGAAAAAGAGATGTGGAGCTCTTGGAGCAGGTCCTGTGGAGGGCAAAAAAGATGATTAAGGGATTGGAGCATCTCTCTTATGAGGAAAGGCTGAGGTAGCTGGGCTTGTTCAATCTTGAGAAGAGATCTTGGAGAGGGGATCTCATCAATGTCTATCAGTACCTGAAGGGAGGGTGGCAGAGGATGGATTCAGACTCTCCTTGGTGGTGCCAAGGAATAGAACAAGAAGCAATGGGCAGGAACTGATGCACAGGAAGTCCCACCTGAACATGAGGAAGAACTTTAATGCATAATGACCATGCACTGGAAAAGATTGCCCAGAGACCTTGTGGAATCTCCCTCACTGGAGGTATTCAAGAGCCATCTGGACACCAGGCAATGTGCTCTGGGATGACCCTGCTTGAGCAGGGAGGTTGGACCAGATGGCTCTCTGCACTCCCTTCCAGCCTTACCCATTCTGTGATTTTGTGAAACAGAGTAGATACTGAAGAAGTCCATTAGTGACTTCTCTCCTCTGGAAAAACCGACCATTTGCTTTTACCATCAACTAACTATATTTTAAGCAAAGGTGCAGAAAAAGACTGTCGTTTTATGAAAGGGTTCCTAATCTCTGTAAGAACCTTCCATTTGCGCTTCCTCAAATGCTCTTTTAGAACTGCAAATAGTGTACCTAAACTGGATTTCCCTCATCTCTATGCTAGTTAATCTTTCTGAAAAGCATTGGTAGATTTATAATGCAGGACTTTGCTTTAAAAAAGCCATGCTGCTTTGTGGATGTCATTTTTATCTGTGCGTCAGCTGAATTTAAGCTTAATTATAATTTCTACAGTCTTGTTACATCTCAGGTTTACATCTCTGTACTTTTCAGATGTCCTTAGGAACTGTTTCTGAAAATAGAAATTGTATTTGCATCTTTGTCCTATACTACTAAAATCACCTTAAAAAATTAGACATTTCTTAAGCTTTTTGACCTGCACTTTGAGTCACAACCCAAGTTCCTTTCATAGAATCATAGGTACAGAAAAATTACTTAGGTTTTCTGCTATTGCTTTGTGGCAGCTAGGCAAATTGGAAGGTTTTTTCCTTCTTTCAGATGGAGTACATATATTCTTCGATTGGTAGTTTTTGGGAGTTAAAAGAGGGCTGTTTACAAATGATCATATGTTGTTCCTAGAAACTAAGTCCTTCCAAAACTTCGATGCATAACACCAGAATAGGTTTTGTGGTATATTTGGTTTGGTTTGGTTTGTTGGGGTTTTTTGGTTGTTTTGCTTTTTCTGTTGTTTTTGGGTTTGGTTTTTTTTTTTTGGTTGTTGGGTTTTTTGTTTGGCTTGTTTTTTAATGCTTGTTCTTTTTGCTTGTTTTGTTGTTGTTATTGGGATATTAGCTTTTAATTACTAATTTCTTCCAGCAGGATTTTTAACATTCAACCTTCATTAGTTCATCTTCATTATTAGAAAAAGTTCATCTTTGTCGTACTACTGAAACAAGGAATTTCCTATCTTTTTCAGGATATAAGTTTTGCATTTGGTTTTGAATAAAAAGTCTACTGCTGCTCTACTAGCCATTTTCTACCCTTAGTCAAGAGACTGTGCGCCAATTTTTTTGTGTACATGTATATTTAAGCACACACAAGTATACTTTTAATCCAAAAAATAGTAAAACATTACTATGGAATTTTTAATTCTTAAATATTCAAAATTATGTACTTCATTCATAAAACTTATAGGGACAAATATAAATCAATGTTGCATCAGATTTGACCTTTCATAACACCTTAACTGGTATTTCTGAGTACTTAAAAGGCTATGCAGGTTACATTATAAAGAAGGTTGTAATAATTTCATGTAGAAGAGGATTTAAAAATTGCAGCATTTTATGCAGCCACGGAATTTAGCTTTTCAATAAATTTTTACCAGTATTCCTTGTAATCTTTCAAAGCAAATATATTGGTCTCAGGTCATTTAAAACTAACAACAAGCTGTGCCTCTAAAAGCAGTTGCATCAGAATGTATTTGAGTGAGGGGCTTTTTGGATGTCACCAGAAAATAATTTCTGGAAGGTGTATATTTTTGGTAGAGAAACTTGCACTTTTCTGTTAACTTTCCCAATTGGTGAAAATAGGTCTTCAGTCTAAAAGCAAGTTCTTAGAATATTTAATTGTATGCTTTTTCTCCATTTCACCTCACTATTTCTCAAAATATTCATTTACTGGTGCTTATTGCTTATTTTTGAATATTGAATTTTAAATCTGATTCGGCTATTGGACTAGATGATCTCAGGTTGGACTAGGTCATCTTCATAGGTCTTTTCCTACCCTAACTATTCTGATTCCCCACATGTTAGTGCTGTTTAATATTATATTCCCAGATGATTTAAAAATTATTTTTCTTCAACAGGTCAATTTAATATTCATAATTCTACTTAATTGTTTTTTTTGGTTAAAAGGAAGGTGGCAAATGACTTATGATCCTTTTCTACAATTCCCCTCTTGTCAGTGGAGAACTGGTCAGAGAAGTTTTTATTTGAAGGTGACTCCCACAACTTTTTAATTTTGTTCAATAAAATTGTAGGTCATTCTTTCTGCTTTACAATATTTAATTAAAAGCATTTAGCAATCCAACCTTTTGTGATAGTGTTATCCATAAAGAAGTGGAAGGATTTTCACTGCTCTGACCTTAGTCTGTTGGGCAATATGAATACATTACATGTGGAAAGGTCATCTTTTGCTATGTCCCTAAGTATTAGCTACTGCTTAAACCAGGACACTGGGCTAAATGGTTGTTTCTCCGACTTGTCCTCTGCAGTATTTCAGTGTGCAATTAACTGCAATCTGTTTTGTTGTCTTACACATTAAGCGTATATAAGAGAGTAACTATTTATGTTTGATTTGGGGGCAAAAACGCCCCCTCAAAATAGCTCGTTTAAGTTAGAATTTTATTAGAAGGATTTTTGAACTTTATCTCTGTAACTGAAAGCAAAAACAAATACTTGAATAATAAAGCAATTCACACTTTTGGAAGATTCTCCTGGGCAAAGGGTAGAATTTAAAAGCCCAACATGAAGGAATAACAATATCTTGACCTGAAGAGTTCTAAAAAGTGGCAGGAATATAGAGTTCTATGTCCATACTTAATATTTTTCTTATCTCTGAGTGAATTTACCTCATTATTTACTGTATATTATTTTTGTGTTCTCCACCAACTGGCCATGATTCCTGACTTCAAACCTGTCTATTTTCTTCCCACATTTTACAACACTGAGATTTTGCCTGCCTGACTAATTTCCTTTTACTCCACTTGAATTTGAGTTGATGGAGGCTCCCCTCCCAGCTGCAATGCATCATCTTTCTTGCAGTGGTGGAGGTCTGTGTATGGCAGTCTCTGGAGATGTCTGCTTTCAAAACACTAAGATGCATTTCCTTCTACATCAGCCTGTGAAAGGGTGACAGAAGTAAGATTTCCATCTGTTTGCCTACTGAAATACCATCATGACATTGTAGTTGCTTAATTTCTTCATCTGTTGGCATTGCATGAACAGAGGGCTAAAAATGTTTCTTGCTTGGATGAAGAGTGAAGCTAGTTGTTTTGTTTTGTATATTTCAGTATGTCAGGGATCTGCAAGCAGGTCACACTATATTAAAAATACAGTCAGAATTTGAAGTGTATGTATCTATAGAGATTTTTCAAAATGTTTCCAGAAGCAGAACTCAAAGAATAAGCATAACTGATTGAGATGTTGCACTTCTCTAACTTGGACTTCTGGGTTTTCTACACTGCCAAGCATATGCCCTGAGAATATTCTTTTTATTCCTTCTTTTTCCTCCAAGTCAATAATTAATTTCTGTGAGTGCTATTATGTTAGAAAACAACTACATCAGCGGGCCTTTTCATCATATGTTTTCACGTTCAAAGAAAATTCTATTAATTACTTATATTAGAGGGTATCTTGCATTTATTGCTGGCTTTTTATTTCAGTTTGCTGCTGGTTGGCATTTTCCGTTACATATTTCCAGAGAAAATGCCTCTAAGCTACAATGCTTTAGATTTGCTTGACTGTTTCAGTTACCCCCAGCAGGAAGCTAAATCCCACATGGCCATGTGCTTGCACCCCTTGCAGCAGGATGGGGGAGAGAATCCAAAGGGAAAAAGTGAGAAAACTCATGAACTGAGATGGAATTTAGTATGTAAATCAAAAGCTGCACATGCAGGCAAAATAAAGCAAGGTTCTCATTTTCCATTTCCATTTGTCAGGCAGATGTTCAGCCCCTACCAGGGCAACATTATTCATAGTGGTTACTTGGGAATGCAGACTCTGTAGCTCTGAAAGTCTCTGTCTCCCTCCTTCTACCAGCTCTAATTGCTGAGCATGACATCAAATGGCACGGACTATCCCTTGGGTCAGCTGGGATCAGATGTTCCAGCTCTGTCTCCTCCTGTCTGTGCTGCCCCAGCCTCCTCACTCTTAGGGTTGTGAGGAACAGCAAAGGCCTTGATTCTGTGCAGCACTGGTCAGCAATAGGAAAAACATCAGTGTCCCATCAATGTTATTTTCATCGGAAATCCAAAACAGCACCGTGAGCCTCTGGAAGAAAACTACCCCTCACCCCAGCCAAAATTATTATACCAGTTTGCTACATGAGAATGCTTACTTCCAAAGATGGTGCACAGAGAGTGCACTAATCACGAAATTGCCTTGCATTCAATACATTAATTATTTTTCTGAACTGATGAGTCTGTGCTTTCACTGCAATTGGTGTTATGGCCAATCTTTTGGTAATTTTTCATCATAGTTTCTGGTGCTGGATCAGCAGTTTACTATAAGCTAATTTCTTTGCCACAGAGGACATTACGTGAATTTCTTCTTAATTTTTTTTTTTCTTTCGTGTATTTTAAATTTTATTTTTTATTAATTGAAAATTATATCAAAGACTGTAGAAAAAGAGTTTTAACTTAAAAGAAGGTTTATTTATGCTAATAATTCATGTTGGTCATCCGAAATATATATTGAACATCCACATTCATCAGTATATTTAAAGTAAAAAATGGAACAGGAATAAAAATTTGCATTTTCAATTAAAATGCATAATTGAATCTTCAATCATATAATAATGCTTTTTTTTCTTTCCCCTTTCTTTTAGTCCAGTACGGTGTGCATATTTCTATGCATAAAGTATTTAATGACATATGAAAAATGCTAGAATAACACATTGTTGATCCCCGTGGTGGAAATGTGTTATTAAAGTGAGATGTATAGTGTGAATTTGCATTCCTTAAAACTAAGGCAAAAATCCAATCTCTAATCTCAAGAGGATGTTTTTGGTTCTGTGTTGTCACATCACAAAATAGACAATCATCTTTATCCTTGAATTCTAAATCTAGGCTTTTAATTCTGTTTTCTTTAATAAGAAAGAGAGGGTGACATCTGTCTTTGCCTTTAGTTTGAGCTTTTTATTGTTTTTTCTTTAACCACTAGCAACATGTGCAAAATGCTGGAAGATTCAATTGTATCAGAAAACAAAATAATGCACTGAGTGGACAGTGTGCCAAGGTGTTTAAACACTGAATCTTCATTTTCTCTAAGCTTAAAATACATTTGTTGTTGTTGCTGTCATCATTATTATTACATTTCTGTGTCTTAATATCTGACCATATCTTTTCTCATTTGCTATTGTAATCCCAGATATTGTAGAAAAGTCCTTCCATTTTCATGAAAAGGTCTATTTGCCAGGGCCACACTCTTCTTTCCTTTACACTCCCCTTGTCTCCCACTCCTTCTCCCTCTCTCTTTCCATCTCACTCTTCTCTTTTCTTTTTTCCTCTCCCTGTCCTCTAGGCTGAAATATTTTGCATTTTGAAACTCTTGCCAATGACATATAAAGTGAACTGCTAAACTGAAGTAATGCAAGATGAGAGTAGCTGATCTGAAATTCCTGTAACTTCAGGAATATTCATGGAGCCTGATTGAACACCTGAGAAAGTGGGTGGCAGAGAAACCCTAAGGAGCTCCCAGGTGATATGACTGGCCAAACGTGATGGTTTTCCAGACAACATGCTGTGGGGATTGCTCCTGATGCAATCTTTGATCCATTCACTCCCAAGTAAAGTGAATATTCAGAGTTAATTTTATTTTCTAGAATCTATAAATTCAAGTGAAAGAAAAAGCAATGGGAGGGTAAAAAAAAGTTTTCCCTATGCTCTCCATGATAGCTTCCTTCTATTACTCTGTTTTTAACTTCAGGTATCACAAAACACCTCAGATTGCAATAGAATTGTCAAAATTTATGTATTATGTAATTCTGGAAATAATCTGGGGAAAAAAAAATTTTGCTTTTTTTAACCAGGAAAAAATGAGGATTTTGAAATATAAACCTGAACTTTTTTTTAATGTCATTCCAATATAAATTAAGTTTTTTCTTGTTCTAAATTACTTGTCATAATACTGACAATAAAGACATTTTGTATTAATCCAGTGTCCCTTGGAGACAGTTTTCTGTGGTTTAATTTAGTCAGATTGAGAACTACCAGGAAAATACCTGTTACTTTATGGTTTGTAACAATCTGAGTTCTATATTTTTCCTTTACCATGGGAAAAAAAAATTAGACTCCCTCAAGTGGGAACACCTTTCAATATTAAAAAAAAAAAAAATGCACACACAGATATATTTTTACAACTGAATAATCTAGAAGAATAACGTGTATGTGCAATTTCAGTTATTTTACCTACATGAAAGTTCAACATTGTGAAACTAAAACTGAATGAAGTTGTAATTCTGTGCTGAGACCTTTATTGCTGATTCACAGCTAGTGAAAGAAGGCCAGAGCTGACTTCTCAACTAAACTGAGTTTTGGGATGCTGTTTTAAACTACTTACAATTGGGGCTTAGAAGATAAGTACTTGAAATTACCATGTATTGGAAATTTGAAATTGTTTCAAGAAACTTGAAAGACATTTAAGATCTTTGTTTCAATTTCTGCGGATTATAGTTTTTTTCTTTTTAAATGGAACTGGAGGTGGTAGTGGGTTTGAGGATTTTTGTTTTTTTTTAATGATTAACAAATATGGAAAAACAAAACCATAGGGTATAATATCAATTAAATCTACATTTTAAATTACTTGGGAAAATTTAGAGATATGAGGATATGCCTGTAAATTAATAAATCTTGATTATTGCTTTTGTTAGTCACTTAAGACTTTTAAGTTGAACTGTTTGGATTAGAGACACATTTGCAAAGTAAATGAACTTTACTAAATAGGTGTCATGACCAATATTTTAACTGAATGATAATTAAAGAGATACTATGACAAATTTCTCTGAGTATTAATGTAAATTGCTGAACAAATACAGAAGTCAACCTCATGAAATTAATTAGATGACATGAAACAAGTAAGTTCACAAGTCAACCTTGGAAGGTGATTTTAGTAGGCATTTAATAATAATGGAAATTAGAAGATCTGTTGATGATGTTATTTAAAACACAACTGAATTCTCAGAAATAGTCAGGGAAACAAACTGATATTATTCCAAATTTCAAGAAGAAATTTGAAAAATTTTTGCTTGATGAAATTTTGAACACCTTGTCCCTAAAATTGTGGGGCTTGAAATTCTTCCTCTTTGAGGAGGTTTTTCAGAGAGGTGATCTGAAGAACCTAAGATGATGAGAGCTGTGTCATCCAGACATAGCCAAAGGAAGGGGTACCAGAGCAACTCACACTTCAGTGGAGTGATATACTCAGTTGAAACAAGCATAAGGGAACACAAT
The DNA here is from genome assembly GCA_025920805.1 of Petroica traversi. Taxonomy (NCBI): domain Eukaryota; kingdom Metazoa; phylum Chordata; class Aves; order Passeriformes; family Petroicidae; genus Petroica; species Petroica traversi. The sequence goes on from JAHLSL010000011.1 coordinate 14,714,457, forward strand.
AAAAAAAGAACTAAAAATTTCTTGTTTGGCTAATTCACATTTTAAGTCTGGCATTGAGATTGTCTAATTAACACAGAGGAACCTTATTAACAATACAGATAAGATGGCACATAACCCTCCTAGTATCTGCTCCTTTTCCCTGGAGTTAAGTTCACCTTGCCAGTGTTTTTTGGTGCCCTAACATTAACATTTGCCTTCCACTAGCAGAGGGTAGTAGGGAGGAATGTACTACAATTTATCAGCATCCCGAGTTCAGTACTTGGAAGAGGATGATAATCCTAATGGGATTGCCTTCTCCTTTGGGTCTCCTTAGGCAGTTATCCTTATATACTTCTTCAAATACCCAGCTTTTTTTTATTGAATTTTTTGTGTTGCTGGTTTGTTTTTTTTTCTTTTTTGATTCCTATTTACTGTTTTGAATTTGCAGAATACACTCCCCTGCCTTGCACCCCGATTTTCACAACCAGCAACAGCTGTTGAATACTATCCAATGTCTGCTCCCATCAGGCAGAGCTTCACTGCATGTGACTGGCAAAAAAGCTCAGACAGGATAAATAATAGGTCACACCATTACCAAACAACTCCTGTTTTGGCTCAAACCAGTTAAAAGCAGCTCTGGCCAAGGCAAACTCAACAGTGCCAAACACTGAACTCTGCCATGGCAGGTCATTGCAACACTTGTGGCCATTTAATGTTAATGGGTAGGACCACACTACACAGCCTTCCCGAAAAGAAAGTTTAAAAGCTTTCTAGTCTAGGCTTTCAGAACCCAGACTTCTCTCCAGGCTATTATTGCCTATGTGTTATTAACAAATGGATCACATATAAGTTATAAAATATATATAATATATATTAAAAAATTGTGAAATATATAGGTGTCTGAATTAGTTCTGTGGAGAAAAATCATGCTAAATGTATTCTTTCTTCAGTCTGAGGGGATAAAGAAGTAATCAAAGTCTTGCGTATAATGAGTCAGGGATAAGGGAAGAGCAAGACAAGTGGTAAAGGTCACTATAATTAAAGAAATTACTGTTTTTATAGATGCGATTTAAAATGAATACATACAGGTGCATAGAGGAAATTGTTGCGTTAACAACTAGGAATTTCAAAAGGAGGAAGAAATGCTTGACTTTCTGAAAAATAGTGAATTATATAAGTATTTAAACTTTTTGGTAGTAGCATTGTCAGTACTAAAAAAAATAAAAAGAGTTTTCAGTTTAAAATTTTGGCTAAATTGAGGGGAAAACAAAATGTGATGGCCCTAACTGTGAGTGACAAAAATGGAGTGTGCTGTTGAATACAGTCACTTTCTTGCTGGTAAGACCTAGAGGCTGTCACCAATTTATTATTTAATACATACAACAATGCATTTTTTAGTCTTGTCTTGCAATTACCTAAAACACATATGAATTTAATAGCTGTAGGTTATGCACATAGCTGCAATAATAAATCTTATAATAAGCCTAACTGTAAGAAGTATAAAAAAAATACCCTAAAGTATAAGTGTTATGGTTGCTTTCTACATAACATTTGTAGATAATATTTAAGTTAAAAAATAACTTTGTATCTGAAGATAGAAACCATTGAGCGCTATGGCTATCTGCAGATAATGTGTTGCAATTCATTTATTCAAGCGTACTGTGCTAATATTTACTCTTCAAATTGATTATTTTTCTCCATGTACTTAACCACTTATAAAGAAACAGATAAATTAAATTTTAAATAATCCTAAAAATGTACATTGTGTTAGTGTATTTACAAACTGGAAAAATCTTTGGACAGTAGGAAGATACTATATATTCAGTTAACATGGCAATTTCCAGTGTTAACTTTTTACTTGAACCTAAAGGACACCTGTAATCTGACAGTCCAGCCGCAGGCTTCATAAAATGGAAGCACAGACACAGTGTAATAAATAACATTTGGCATAGCAGTATGGTGCATGATTTCCTACTTTAGCGTTGCATTTAAAAAGACTAAAAGCTACACATGGCAGAATTTAAGCCCTGGGCATAGTTTTTTCTCAAAATAAAAAGTGTCCCTAAAATATTACAATCAAGAAATAAGAATAATCTAAAAGCTTCAAGGCACCTTTTCTACAACTTTGTAGAAACCAAATCACTTCATCTAGTGTGACATATGTACTGTACTATATGGTGTGCCAAGTCAATTAAATCGCTAATTGTCTGTTTTTAAGAAAAACAGATGGTGGGTCAAATTTTATTCACTTTCAACAATTTCAAGTCCCATACCTATTGGTTAAATGCTCATATTACCCAGCAGGGAGTTGAAAAAAGATTGTCAATGCCTTTTTCAAACTGTTTGCTTTTCCTCCTCATTTCCATCCCTGTTTTAAGGAGTATTTAAAACTGGGTTTATTTTGTGGGTTTTTCTACAAGCATCATGAGGGTTTTTGTTCTGTTTTTCTATCTAAAATGCAGCTGTAGGTTAGAAATAATCATATAAAGAATGTAATGATTGAAAGTTTGCTAGTTTTGATCTCTTCAACCAGTTATTAAGGATTACAAAATTAATTGGCTTTTACATGGCCTTATTACTCAGCTGACTGGTCCTGGAAATAATTTCCCTGTAATTTCTATAGTTTATTTAGTTCTTTTAAGTGTCTTCTGCAATAATCTTTCAATGGTTATATTTAGGATATCTGGCTAGACATGTGAACCATAATTAAAATCATAACATTTGTGGTGTGTTCTCAATTTTTAAGAGTTTTGTTCTCTATGTTCTCTAAGTAGTATCTAGTTATTACTTTCCATGTCAGGACAACATTTTCTTAGAATAGAATCATCAATGTTGGAAGAGATCATCCAATCCAACTCTTCACTCAGCACTACCATAGCAGGCACTAACCACCAAAACAGATCCAGACACCTCTAAACGTCTCCAGGGATGGTGACTCCACTACCTCCCTGGGCAACCTATTCCAATGCCTGAACAACCTAAAAGTGATATATTTTTTTTTTAATTCTGATAACTAATCTGAATTTCCCCTATCTCAGCTTAAGACAATTTCCTCTGGTCCTGTCACTGCACAGCAGAAGAGACCGGCCCCCACCTCACTACACCCTTCTTTCAGGTACTTGCAGAGAGCCATGAGGTTTCCTCCCTGAACATCCTCTTCTTGAGATTAAACAAAAACAGCTCCCTCAGCCATTTCTGCTAAGACCTATTTCCTAGACCTTACACGAGCCTTGTTGCCTTTTGTCCTTTTTAAAGTGAGTGGCCCAGAACTGAATGTAGTTCTTGTACTGAGGCCTCACCAATGCTGAGTTCAGTTCTTCCTGCAGATGACCCTTTTTCATAGATATGCATGCTAAAGCAGAACTGTCTGTTAGGAAAATTCTGGAGTAAATACTTTCATTGAAATATTAGACTAATAAGACTCGAAAGTGGAAACGTGTTAGTGTGAAGTTTTATACAGGTATTGTATGGACAGCCAACATAAAACTAGCTTATTCCTTTTGTCTCTGTGGTTAGCAAGCCAGAGCTAACCTAACTGAAAGGATCACCATTCCAGAGCCTTCCTCAGTGACTGTAAGCCTCCTGCTTCCAGTGAGACCAATACTATTGAAAAACATCACATCTTACTACTTTTTACTTTCTTCAAAATCAGTAGAAATCAAGCAGAAATAATGTGAAAGCATTTGTTTTATTTTCATCATAAATATTTTTCATTCTTTTCCCATTAAGAATACCAGAGTTTTTCTAAAAATCCAGGGTTTCCTCCCTTTAAATATGTTATGAGAAATGTTGTAAATTGACATCTTTATTTTAAAATATGGTGGTTTAGCTATATTTTTCATTCAGCAGTGACTTAGATAGTAATTTAAAAATAAAAGGAAACCTAAAAATTTGGGTTTTGCCTAAACTGGGCTATTCCTAAGACATTTGGAGAGACACAATGCTACCTAAGGTACTTTTGTTTCAATTGAATAACTATTGAATTCTAGTGGGGTTTATGCCCATGGATGATTTGGTCATAAAGTCAGCACTGCTATTTCTAGTTTTCAATATTCAAAGCAATCAAAATAAATGTATTTAAATCTACTATTTTGTGCTAAAGCATGTGCTTATTGATCTATGATGTGCATCTGCGTACAAAAGCTTTCATTTTCCCACTTTTTCTATTAGTTATGATATTTATGAAAAGCCACATTTATAATAAATAGGGAAGATTTCTTGTTGTTTGCTGACACAGTAGTTCTCTTATTTTTCTGCAGCATTTCAAGTAACATTTTCACCAGACTTAAATGCTCCATTTATAAAATTGCCGTAATTCTAGGGTATGGTTGAACCCTAGACTGTTTTATTGTGGGAAGGTAAAGAAGGTTATGAAGATTTCAGAACTTTGTTGTGACTCAACCTGATAGTGAAGATGAATTATGATTGGGTGATCTGGGTCCAGTGCAGCTGCAATTTCATATTACTTCTGTCTCTCTTCCACCATTACTGAACTACCAGTAATATTCTTGATGTACTTAAGAAATTAATGTAGTTCAATAATGATAGGTTTTGTTGCCACAGAAACCCCTTTTAATTACAGATTTCTTAGTGTATTTCAAGTATAAATTTACTTTTTATCCAAGTTTCTTTTGTTCAGTGAAATACATGTCTACATACACTTTCCATATGAGATAAGAGCTTCAGTCATTTGACTACAGCATAAAACGAGACAGCTGTTTTCTTTGGTTTGGGTTTTTCTTAGCTCCTTTTCAGCTTTTTATGGCAAGTTGTCTTCAGAATTTTTCTGTGAAAATAAATATTTAGTGGCAGATATAAAGTTTTAGAGACATAATGAACATTTGACTTAGAACCTAATTTAAAATTACTGTCATTTCATTAAAACGATTGGCAGAAAGTGAGGGTCAGTGTAAAGGAAAGTTAGCTTCTCCTAAAATAATCGAGCTGGGGTGAACAGTGAAATTTAGATCTTGAGCTGTTTCATAAAACTGTCTATTGGGAAGCAGGGGTGGCACCCCACAGTAAAACTCAACCTCTCAAAATCATAAAGTGGATATGGAATGGAAAATGTAAAAGACAAGGTGAATTATCAATAAAAGGCAGATCACAAGGCATTTTATGCAGAGAAGTGTTCTATGTCAACCTACCTTGTGGAACTGAAATTTACTGGGTATTTTAGTGAAATAATTAAGTATGGATAACATCCCATTAGATCTGTTCTGAAAGGATCCAAGAATAAATGTTACTCTTTAGACTTCTAATTTTTCATTATTTCTAGTGTTATTTCATTTTTACTACTTTACTACTTTTAAGCACCACTTACACCACTACTTTCAGTAGTAGAAGTGATCTGATTATTGATGAAGTGAATATTTAGTTTTCTTGGTAAGGGGCTCCAAATCTTGTTGGAGATTCCATTGTCATTTACATCAGTCAGACCTTTCAAGTGAAAGTTTGGCCTGTTCAATGCTGCCATCATGAGTTTGTATTTCACACTTGCGTTTATGAAATTAAGTAAATGTGTAGGAATGTATTTGTTTCACCTAGACTTGCTGAATCTGCTTTTGAGTAGCTGGCGTCTGATAGAATGTATTTGACTTGTACTTTTTCTCCAGTACTTAGTCTTTTAATAGGCAAAACAGTTTCCAGCTGTAGAACACAAAGAGTCCCAAATTTGATTCTTTTCTGTCCATAGAGGTTCCCTTTAACAAAGGATATTTCTTATTTCTTTTGCCAGCTTCATTAAAATACTCTTCTTGTCTTCACAAAAGGATTGGAATTATGTCTTGCAGGATTTTTAAGTGACATTGAGGACCAATTTATGATAATGTTGTGTCTTTCCTTCTCTAACTCTTTCATTTTCTATTTCTTTAGTTAATTTTCAGACTTGTGTTAAATGACAGCGGACACAGACATGGTATATTCTCAGTCTCTAAACCCATAGCAAGCCCAGTTTACTCTGTGCCTCTTGAATCAGTGAATGTAATTCAATGACACTTAGGAATCCCCATTTGACTTCTATATCTAGGAATTGTAGGGAGCTGTCACTAATAAAACTCATTACAATAGAATGTTATAAAATGTAACTTAAATGCAATACTCAGCACATGATGTTATCTGTCTGGTTTAAATCTGTTATTTTGGTTGTGTACATGTGTTTTAAATCACTAGAAACAGTAAGGGCACTTAAAGGAATTCCAAGGGATGCAAGGAAGTCTAAATAATCCGAACTTAAATATCTTTTTTGGTGGTCATGAGTAGCATAGTTTTGTTTATAAGTTGAAGAGGAACACATGCTATTTGTAGGAATGAATTGGTTTATATACTTTTCCCTATTTTGTCTTAGAGGTCATTGTCTGCTTTTAATTTCCTTGTCATGACTCCATGACTGTTGCAAATGTTAATGATCTGACCTTGAAATTGCAGGAATGATGCAATTTCAAGGTCAGATCATAATGTCACACTTTTTTTTTTCCCTCTGATCCTTACTGTAGGTCCAAATGATTTTCTGTTATGTGGTAGCTCAAAAATTAAGCACACAATTTTCATTTAGTTTTTGCTTTGAAAAATGTATGATCCATGATTTTGCACTTCTAGCAAATGAAGAAGGTTTGCAGGCTGCATAATTTCCAAAGTACCTCATATGTTCTTCTTAAAAAGTGATCTGCTTAATCTACTTAACTTCCATGGAAACATGGAAAAGTTAAAAACTGTGGTGGCTCCCTGACAGATCTTAGTTGTGGTAATAGTCTTGCCTGCCAACTTTTATGGGAAAATTGGGATTCTCTGAAAAAAATTAATAACTGGATTTGCCTATCATTGAAAAGTAACAAGTTTTTTTTTTTTTAGTCAGTCTGTGTTCAATAGGTGGTCCATGAAGGGAGATTCTATCCTATTGTAGAAAACTTTTTATACATGACTGAAGAGATTGTATATACTACATTATACACATCAATAAATATCATATTCATTTAAAAAAATCCTGAAAGCACAAGTTAAAGTTACAATAAATAATCTGGCAGTAATTTTGATATCTACTTTCTCCTCGAAAACCATTGTTATGATCCAGTTAGTGAGAGATGCCTCTTCCCACAAAAGGGTGCAAATGAGACCAAATGCCAAAGTCAAAAATACAGAAAATAGTTAACTCCCATGGATCCAGCAGCATCCCTTCTTCACCCAGGGCATCTTGGTGGTGGGGCTCCCAGAGTTGTTCTTCTTTACACAGTCCAAGTTCAGGTATCCATGGTGTGCAGATGCTTCTCCCATAATTTAGGGCAATTCATGTACCCTCAGATAAGCTCACTTGGTGCTAAAAATGCCAAGGCTGTGGATTCAATCCCTGCATGTGCCGTTCACTTAAGTGTTGGAGTCAATGATCCTCATGGCCTCTTTCAACTCAGAATATTCTGTGATTCTCTGTGGGAGCAGTTACCTTCTTTCCCACAGTTTGCCACAATTTCTCTCTTCTGTGCTTATCCCAGGTTCCTGCTGTGGTGGCTTATTTTATGTCAAGTTCCTTATGTGGCCTGTTTTGAGAGAGTCAACTGTGCTCTTTAAGTCCTTAGAACCATTAAAAAAAGCAATATCTTAATTGGTAATATCCTGCCACTTAACAAAAATATAAATACAAAATCTACGCAGACCTTATCTGATAAGTGCTCATCTTTTCCTCAGATCCTTATTATCTTTAATACTTAGTTTTGATAAAAATATTTGAATAGTCTTGACCACAAAAAAGTATTGGAAACCCCAGAAATTGATTTTATCTGAATGTTGTTCCTTTCCAAACTTTAACAAGATGAGTGACTAATAACTAATGTAAGCATACAAACCTAATTGAATAAAAATGTTTTGAAAGCAAGACCATTTCTTCATTAGGTAACTGTCAAAAAAAAAATCTACTTTTAAACCTGAGATTGGCTGTGTGCTCCTTCTCTTAAAATTTAGACATTTTAGATTTGTTTCTGATATAGAATTGAGTATCTCTTTCATTATTTTAAAATAGCTCTATTTCTGTTTAGAAAATTAAGCTCAAATGTAATTAATATTTTAAATTCTGACTGAGTCCATAATTACAGCTTTGAGGTATTTGAAATGACCTCTTCATTTTAGTAAAGAGCTAACATATATATGCAGTACTATTTTATAAATCAGTGTTGTTTCTGTAGAAAGAAAAGCATGAATCAGAAATCTGTCTTATTTTGGCACCTGCATGGGTGGTGTTTGAGAGATACACTAGCACAGGTCACAGTGATCCTTTTCCACTGTGCTGGAATTAGGATTTCTCCACACTTGTTTACCATTAGACCTCTGGTTCAGTCCGTGCTGCAGTAGTTCATTTTCAGAAACTGCTAGTGAAATGTAGTAAGATAGAAGTGAAAAGTTTATCTAAACAATATGTGATGTTTCTGTCTTTTGCTTAAGTTACCTATAGAATAGATTGAATTAAAAAACTGCAGGATGGGTTTTATGGAGGGTTTTTTTTTGTAAAGTCTATTTTTCAAAAATTAAGAAGTGTCAGTACCTAAGTTACTCATGAAAACAAAATTCAGCTCTGTGCACAAATTCATTAACATAGTCTTTAATTACACTGACACACAGTATTTCCCTTAGGCTTCCCGCCTCCTTCATTGCATTGGATGAATGGTGTCTTGAGTATGTGGCAGCTGTTTAATATTTTTAAGTTCATCATTCAAGTGTTGGCCTTTGTCTTATTTACTGCACATTGTTTTGAAGCCAAAATAAGTACACAATTATTCTCTATCAATTTTAACATATATATGATCTTATTTTCTAATCATAATAATGATTATAATAATTTTAATTATAAAAATTGCAATACTTTCTTCTCCACTTCAAGATAAAAAAAATAAAAGCATTATTATCCTAGTGTTATATGTGAAGAAAATGGTATAGCAATGTATCAGAATTAGATGCAAAACTACTGTTATAACTTCTTATTGCTTAATGCACAACTCGGGCTTTATTGCTGCAAAACAATCTGCAATATTAGGTGATGCTTTTTATCTCTCATGTACTTTCCTGCTATTTTTTATTGCTCAGGCACTAGGATCTCAGCCTAGATGCTCCATGAATTAAATTCACATGAGAGAGGGCCAAATGTTAAAATTGTGGGGTTTTTTTGTCTCCAGGCTTATACATTAATTGTTATCATCCATTTAATGGTGTTAACATTTGTGCCACATCCCAGCCTCCAGCTTCTTAGATTTGTCTAATCACATTTTTGACTGCAACAGTGTGCTCTTGTCTCCAGGTTTCTAGAAGGACATTTTGCTAGTTACTTTCTCTTCTCTGTAGACAATATCTCAAAAAATTGATATCTTAAGCTGATTTAGAAGCATAGTCTAACTTTTTGAACAAGAATAGCTGACATAAATAAAACTGTGTTCATCCATAAAATTAGTATTTAAGCAACTGCTGTAAATAAATTAATTCCATCCCCATTTTCCCTACAATAATCTTTTATAACTGTTTTTTGTTACACAGATTCAATACCTAATTGTCAATATACTGATCTGCCTGCCTAGCAGTAACCCTTAGGGCCAAAGGAATTCTACTTTCTTTATATTGTAGGTATCTGTTAGTTTGACTAAATGCTTATTTCTCAGACCAACCTTATAGTTACCTAATCAAGGAGTAACATATTGTCCTAATAGCTCCTTATAGCTCCTCCCAGTTTAATTGTCATTCAGTTGTTTTTCAGTAAATGTCAGAACAGTCTTCATAGTTTTACCAGTCACTGAAGTGAGACTGACAGTAGTTTTCAGGGTTGTCCTTCTTGCCTTTCTTGAAAACTGGGATGAATTAACCAGCTCCCAGTCAACTGGTACCTCTCCTGATTCCCAAGATTCAAAAATCAGTTAGAGAGGTTTCCCCATGGTGTTAGTCAGTTTTTTGAATGTTCTCAGATGAATCCCACCAGGCCCCAGAGACTTACAGGGATCCATCTGGAGCAGTAGATCCCACACAAGTTTGGATTTTCCTGGGAGTTATCATACTCCCATTCATGTCCCTCCTGCTCAGGGCAATTGGAAACCCATAGCCCATAATCAGTGTTTAAGGCTCAAGCAAGAAAACATTGACCATCCCTGCCTTGTCTATATCCCGATTTTTCAGGTGGTCATCCTCATGCCTCAACAGGATGATGTCATTTTGCACTGCCTTTTGCTATCCCACATAGTTCTGGTCCTACTCTAATTGAGCTTTGGTGGCATGATTTTTCTCCCTGAAGTGGCAAGAAGCCTTTCTGTATTCCTCCTATGTCACCCAGCCTTGCTTTCCCTGGCCATACACTTTATTTTTTCACCTTAGCCCCAGAAGATCTCTGTTCAGCCAAGCCAATCCTCTGTCTTGCCTGCTTGGCATTTTGGAATTGCCTTCTCTTGTGCACTAAGGAGGTGGCATTTAAAAAGTGACCAGCACTGATAAATTTCAGCAGCTTTAAAAGCATCTGCTCTTCATATATCCAGAGGTGAAGTCTTCATGACAGTTTTCCTCCTGTCGCTAGAGACTATAAACTGCTTTATTGTTCTTTTAGTCAATATGGTCACCAATCATAACTTCACCCATGGGCCTGTTATGGGCCACTTCTGACTCAAAAATGATGTTAGGATAAGATTATTAAGAAATGCCTCTGCCTGAATTAAGGTGCAGAGAAGACCATATGCCAAAGTCAATAGTGCAGATTTTATTTAACACTAAATGTGAGGCAACAAGATGGATATGAAGAGAAGAAAGGAAGGGGGAAGAGGGGGAAAGGGAGGAATAGGGGGAAGGGAAGAGGAGTGAAGGACAGAGTGTGGGGGAGGGAGGGGAGTAGGACAGAAAAGAGAGAGGGGAAGGGGAGAAGAGAGGTAGAGAATGGGTAAACAAAAGATACTATACTACCACCTGGGTTCCTGCAGCATCTCATCAGCCATTCTTCTGGTCTTCTCAGTGGGGAAGAGAGGAAGGAGAAATAGGCACTTCTATAAAGTCCAAGTCCCAGGTATCCACAGAGTTCTGTTCCCACAGAGGACAGAGAAATGCTGTTCCCACAGCTTGGACTGCAATGTGTATAAGGACTTGCTTCCTTTTCTCACAGTTTGCCATGGTGGGAATTTTTGCCCAGAGAGGCTACCCATATCTGCCTCACCAGGCCTGGCATCTTCCTTTTGTTGCCATCTGTGCTTTTCCCACAGTCTGCACAGTGGAATTTTGTCCTCAGTGCTAATTCCAAACCTATGTCTCTATTAGATCTGATACCAACACCTTCCTGTTTGCCATCTGTGCTTAAGTTCCTATATGGCACTTGGCACTTGGAAACGTCCTTCTTTGACAGTACTTGAGGCAGCTCATTGTGCTCTTTAAGTCCTTACAGAGCTCCTCTCTATTAAGAAGCAAGCAGTCAAAGAGAACACCTTTCCCTGTCATCTCCTTTACTATCTGTACCAAGAAGTTATCAACCAGGTGTTCTAGGAAACTTTTGGACCTGTTTCTATCAGCTTTGTGGTGTTTCTATCAGCTGTGTAGTATTCACATTTAACATCTGGCAAGTTGAAGCCCCTAACTTCAGTTTGGTTGGAGTGACAGCCTTGATGCTGTATCAGGACCTCTTAGCAGTAGCCAAAACATGGGAGTTTTATCAGCACATTCCAACTACCAATACAAAGCCAAGCCCTATGAGATCTATGGGGAAATGTGACTCCAGCCAGACCCAATACATTTTACAGTGCTTGCAATTCATGAAGAGAATCTGTCTTGCACTGTTCTCTCCTGCAATTCATGAAGAGAATCTGTCTTGCACTGTTTTCTCCTGTCAAAACTGAGATTACTTTATTCTGCTGCATTAGGAAACAGCTTGTCCCGAAGTTACATTCATAGACAATTCTCTTTGGAGTATGTGCACCAAAGTGAGAGCTAAGAGAAGATTTGATTCCTTCCTAGAAGAGAAATAAACAGGGAAATGTTTCATTGTTCAGAAAAGCGTGAGCTCACAGAGGAAGCAAATAATCTTCTGATGCTTGTCTTACATAATAAAAAGCAAATCATTAATCATTGTGGGTGAAATAATGTATTACTTTTTTTTTTAAGAAAACAGAGTTTTAAAATATTCTATGGTTTTGAAGCACTTAGTGAATATTACAGAAGCTCAGAAATTTGCTTGAAAACCTCTGTATAACTTTAGGGTTAGTTTTGTAAGTTTTCTTTCAAATGTCTTGTGAGGTTTTCAGTCTCTGCATTAGCTTGAGAGTAGCATAGTGATGTTTTTGCTGGAAAAACGCTTATTTTCAGGAAACTGTACAGTACTAAGGAGATGATCTTTGAATCATTGTAACTATGGCTATTTTGAATGTAATACTTGGAAGAGTGGAACTACAGCATAGCAGACGAGGTAGTGACAGAAATCTACTTCTGACCATTTATGGCATGGCAATAATCAAGTGTTTCTTGATAAAATTTTCCTACAATGCCAGTTAAAAGCTTTCTCTAAATATGATACTGTAAAGGACCAGATTGTAAAGGTAATGCAAGCTCTAAGTCTTGCGTGAGATTGGGCAAAACTTAGGCTGTACTTGTAGTATTACAACAGAAATGGCCCAAGGTGTTTGAAATTGCAATGCTACCTTGTCAGAAAATCATACTCTTTGTCTTGAGTCAGAAGTAGTAAACAAGAAGCTATAGTTGCTCTCTTGACTCATAATATTTATCACTACTTCGAAATCAATGAAGCTTCTAAGAAAGATAACAGATTTCTATGTGCTATTTAGCTTCACTTTTTTCACTTCACCATCCGTATTATATTTTCATAAGTAAATGAAAATAGTAATAGGCTGCATAAAGTAAACTTTATGGCCATCAGGCTATTCACTTTGTCATTTGCTTGAACCCTTTCAACTCAGCTAACAAGTGATGGAGAAAAATTATTGTATCTTGAAGTTCTTTGACATAAATCATTGAAATTTTATATTTTAAATATTATTTTTATATTATCATAGAATGGTTTGGCTTGGAATGGACTTTAAAAATCATTTAGTTCTTTCTTCTGCTGTAAGCAGGGAGCCACCTACTAGATCAGCTTTCTCATGGCACCATTCATCATGTCCTTGGACCCTGCTAGAGATCTGGCATCCACAACTTCTCTGGGAAACCTGTTCCAGTGACTCACTGTAAAGAATTTCTTCTTAAATCTCTCCTGATCTAAATCTCTCCTCTTTCAGTCTAAGGCTACTTCTCCTTGACTTGACAGTACATGCCCTTGTAAAAAATTCCTCTTCAACTACCATGGAGATACTGAAAGGCTGCTATAAGGTCTCCCTAGAATCTACTCTAGGGAAAATAACCCCAAAGTTCTCTTCCTGTCTTCATAGGAGTGGTGTTTCAGCTCTCTGATCATCTTAGTGGCTTTCCTCTGGACTTGCTCCAACAGGTTAATTCCTGTGCTGAGAACTCCAGTGAGGGTCTTACAAGAGTTGAGTAGAGGGGCAGAATCACCTTCGTTGACCTGCTGTTCACATTCCTTTTGATGTAGCCCAGGATACAGTTGACTTTATGGGTTGTGAGAGCACTTTACCACAACTTTATGTTGAGCTTCCTTTGAACAAACTGCCCCAAATCTTCCTGAGACCTGCTCTCAATCCATTCTCTGCTAAGCCCCCTGGTTGCCCTGACCCAGGTGCAAGACCTTGCACTTGGCCTTGTTGAACTCTGTGAGGTTCACTCGGGCCCAACCATTAAGTGCCACTGAATGATGTCTCTTCTCCCCAGCACCACACAGCTCAGTGGTGGTGGCAAACTTACTACAGGTGCCCTCATTCCTGCTGTCCATGTTATGTTACACAGCGCTGGTCTCAATAACCAACCCTGAGGAACACGTTTCACACCTGATAATCAGCACTACTGTGCAGCACTAAGGCAGAGAAAAAGCTGTACCTAGTAAACAAAATGAAGTAGCATGTGCAGGATTTGTACCACAGGACTGTAAGCTATTATTTGACTCTGTCTTGTAACTTTCATGTGATGCTGCACTTTAATAAACATCATACATCAATAGGATTCCTGAAGAATATTTCCTGAATTATATGAACTGGATTTTCTCTTTTCTCTTCAGATTTAATGGAAATTACATTAATATGGACTATGAAAAATTAGGTCTGTGCATTAGAACGAAGACAAAGACATGGTATTGTGTATCAAGACAAATTAAAATGTTAATGAATTATTATAATTGATATGTTTTGAAGCAGTCTGAATACATCCTTTTGTTTTCTGTGATCCTAATTTCTCTTATATTTCCCTTTAAATAAATAACATTACTATTTATATTACAAGATGTATAAGATGTCAGTAAGATTCCATACAGCAAGGGGGTGGACATGAGAAGGAAAAAAGGACAGGAAGAAGAAATGAGGTGCTTCTATAATTTTTTTAGGTGATTATGTTCAATGTCCTGTACTTGATCTAAAAATATAGTTTAGAAAAACATCCATTAAGTATCTTTAATTTAGAAGCCATACTTTTCGTTTCATTCATTATTTATTTTTATCTTTAAAATTTTGCTATTAAATTTGATGTACATGCAATTTGGAAGGCTATGCTTTCCTCTCATTCTCTTCAGATATTTCTTAGTATTTTTTTTTTTATGTGCAAATATGCTCATGAAAGCAAATCACATGCAACTTATAGACAAATTTATTTCAATACGCGGACTGAAAAATTTACTCTCATCATCACATTGACATTTTTCCAGTAGTTTATTATTACAGATTGGACACACAGTCACAGTAGTGATCTTCCTGGTGTGGTGGGGAAATTCCTTTCTAAATTTTAGTTATTCCTCTCCCATCCATATGCAAATAAACTATTTTCTCAAATTTGTATCTTTTAACCGCAATAGAGAGTGAAACAACAAAACATGTTATTGGCAAAACCAATTCATTACTTTGAGGTTGAATTGTCATTTACTAAGTAAGATAAAAACTAATTTGATTATTCTTTACTACTTAGAAATTCTGAACTTTAACTGGGTTTTGGGCTGCAATTATCTGTATTCAATGGCTGTCTCATTCGAAGTGCTTATGAGCAAATTCAAGGAAAACACTTAGCAACTGAAAAGACCATGATTTTAGGAAAATTAATTGCACAGTGGCTAGTAAAAACAAACAAACAAACAAACAAACAAGATTTTTTATAAGTTCTAACTTTCTTTCACATTGAATCAGTAACTTGAAATTTGGCAAGGGGATATCTAACCAGATTCAGTTTGTAAAATTCTGATTTGCATAGGCTTACTCACTTGTTTAAGAGGATTTAGCTTACAGAAGCTGAAATCCCCAAGAGCTTACTTTGAGCTGCAGTCTTATCAGAGCTCCTAGCAATGTTTCTCTCTCTTCTTATTACTTTCTTTTTTGGGGGTAGGGGATGTGAGAGCGCTCCATTTCTAACTTGGAAAAAGTCTACATTTGACAACCAGGCTTATATTAAATTTATATGCATCTCTGTGCTAGATATGAATTGGCCAACTGCATATGTCCAAAAAGCTGCTCCCACTCCTCCTCCTCAGCAGAACAGGGAAGAAAATCAGATGAAAAAACTCATGGGCTGACATGAGAGTGGGAGATAGCAGTTACTGTCACAGACAAACAGACTCAACTAAAGGAAGCTTAATTTGATTTATTGCCAAATAAAAACAAAGTAGGATAGTGCAAAGTGAAAACAACAGTAAAAAATTTCCTCCACCTCCTCTTTTTCCCAGACTCCACTCCTTTATTCCCATCTCTTCTAACTTTTCCTTCCCCCAGGCAGTAAGGCTGGATCAAGAATGGGGTTTGTGGTCAGTTCATAACACTTGGTCTCTACCACACTTGGTCTCTCATGTTCTTCCCCTGAACCAATGTGAGGTCATTCCCATCATCTGCAGTTCTTTTAGAGTTCTCTAGCATGTATCCTTTCCATGGGGTGTGGTCCTGCAGGAATGGACAGCTTCCCTAGTTGCAGATCCTTTCAGGGCTTGTCTGCTTGCTGCAATGTGGGCTCACCCTCAGGCTCCAGCAGAGCCCTCCATGTACTACAGACAGACAGCCTGCTTCCTGTGGTCTTCACCACGGTCTGCAGGGGAATCTCTGCTCTGATGTCTGGAGCATCTCTTCTCCTTCCTTCTCTGACCTTTGTGTTTGCAGGGCTGTTTCTCACATATTTTTACTGATCTTCTGTCACTGTTGCTTTGCAGCATTTTTTTACTCTTTCTTAAATATGATATCACAAGGCCACCACCATAGTTTCAGATGGGTGCAACTTTGACCTGAAATAGGTCCCTCTTGGAATTGGCTCTGTCCAACATGAGAGCAGCCTCCTCTCACAGAGGTCACTTCTGCAGACCCCTGACTACCAAACTCTTGCCATCTAAATCCAGTACAAATACATTAAATTACTTTTGGAGCAAACCCTGCTTAGAGATCACAGAGTTGATCTGCTTTGTGTGTGTGTGTTTGGCAGAAAACAGTATTTGTTGTGTGTTTTGGGATTGAGGTTTTTTGTGGGTTTAGTTTTAATCTGTTGTAGCTTCCTTTTGGAAAGATATTGTTGTCTTGTCTCAGAAGTGAATAACAGATCAAACCAGAAAGGCGCAGGTTGAAGGATCATGGGACCAGAAGCTTTGGAAAGAAAACAAGCTGCATAAATAAATCTTGGTAACTGTTTCTCTAGAGACTTTCCTATTTGCTCTATTATGTGACCTTCTGAAAAAGGCAAAAGCAAGATGGAGCTAACAGTCTTAGTTTAGCTCAGCAAAACTGAAAAAGTTTAAGTGACAATAAAGTTGCTACCAAATCAAAATCTTGGTGATGTTGTATAGTCATGTATATCCCGAATATGATACAGGGAACCATTATTCAAGGTATCAAAACACTAATTTATTGATTGCTATTAAAGAAGAGTTGCAGAGCTGGTGCAGGTTGCCTTAATCAACAGATTTGAAAGGTTATACAGGTAATATACCAGCTGCAAATAGATTCACTGTTGTCACAGACCAACTCAGATACATTCTCAATGATAGCTTCAACAGTCTAGGGTTTGGACTTCTAGTGCACACATTTGCTATTAAAGATGAAAAAGAGCACTATTTATAGCAAAAGGGTAAAAATTCTCATGACTCCTATAGTGTCAGAAAAAAATCCCCTGAATTAATTAATTTTCATTTATATGTTTTCAAAAGCATACTGACATCTGGAGATGAAGCTATTTAGTCCAGCAAAATATTTTATTTTCCTAAAGATTTTCTAACAGCAGTGAAATGCCTTAGTCAAATCATCAACAACACAAATGAGATTCCTGTTACTCATATTAGTAAAATAGTATATGGCATGTTCTTATCATGACCTAGAATACTTTGTAAACATCAAAGGACCACATTCTCCACAGCTCAATTTATTTATGATAATTAACAAAAAGCATGCTTACATTTTATTGAGTCTATGAAAGAAACCCAGTATTATTTTAAAACAAGAATGGCCCCACCACTTAAATAAAGATGATTCAGGTACAGAAGTTATAGAATTTATGGAAATGCTTATAAATGGACTTTAGTCATAATTCTACCTTGAAAATTACTTCAGACATTTTTGCATATGTTCATTACTCATTCACATTGTTTTTCCTTTTGACAGGTCAAGCAATAACCACTGGTCTAAGGGATGTGCCATGTTATCATATTGGAACTGTTCATGTAAAGGATTGCAGACATATAAAATTCCTTAGTATTATTTTTCCATTTATTCTTCCTTGAGAGTTCTTCTAGTTCTATAAGGAAAGCTAACAATGTAGTTGTCTGCTATTAAAAGTTATATTAAGGGAGAGCTGCTAAAATTCATAGATGTTTTCTCTCTTTAAGAAAAAAAAAAAACTACTTTATTTTTTGAGGTTTAGCTGTGTGATGTATCACTCCAAAATGTCAAAATGCATTTTTTATTTTAATTTTAAAAAGTTGCATGAAACTCTCTTCAAATTATTCAGTGATCCATCTTTAGTCCAGCTAAAGTCAGGTACATTAAGGAAAAGTCATCCAGAGTTAGCTAAGTATGCTCCAATGCAGTTGCTCCAGGTTGAAGTAGCTGTGTTAATGAAAGCAAATGTAGCATGCCTCTTTCCAACCCTTTGTCTAGATTCCTGATATAGAGGGAAAGTAGCTGAAGAAGAAAGGTGTGATTGATTGATTAAAAGCTATAGTGTTTGGGAAGCAAAGGGGATTGAATAGGCAATCAGGAATGTAGAGGTACATATACACACTGCAGTTTCAGAAGAACACAGTGTCTGTCTTGACATGCACTTCACATCAAAATTATACTGAAACAAAGCAAGTATTACTTTTTATGGCTAAAGGAGAAAGACCATACTGACAAGGCTTGGACAAGAAAGTTATAAAGGGAACAGAAATCTCTTGAGGTGGCATAGATGGAATACAAACATTGTTGCTAATTCTCAAAATTTTAACTGAAATTTTTTAAGCGATAAAACACCAGCTGTTTTTGCAAGCAAACCTGGAATTAACAGGATTCTGTGTTTTAGCAATATTGCAACAGTAATGTAGGAAATACACCAACTTTTGTGAATCTTTTTATATGAATGAGAATATGGTGCAATTAAATTGTTTGTATGGATAGATTTCTATACAACAGTTAATGTTCTAAACCTAAATTAAGAGAGTAACTGATTTTATTGGAGGTTTGGTTATTATTTACAGCCCCACAGGGCTCATTCATTAGCTGGGCCAGCTTATTTCTGGCTGAGTAGTAAATAACTCAACTTTAGATATGGATCACATCCTGAATAGAAAGAGAAAGAATATGTAAATACATAAAGTCTATAAGTACCTAAAGTATATAACAGAACACAAATATGAAATATTTTGTGATAGTAGTAGAAGACTTCAGATAAATTATGCAATAATAATCATGTTGATATATCTGCTGTCCCTCTGAAAAATCCATTGCCATGGAGAATGGCTGTAACTTGTTTTCTTTATATTAGAAATGTTGAACACTTATGATATACATAAAGTATTACCTCTAATGGTCTCTGCCATTGTTTTCTTACTTAACTCTCAGAGGAACCTCATCTGACTTTTCCATGAGTGTCATTAGAAAAATTATCTTATTTTAATTAATTATTCTTCTTTCTTTCTTTGTGAAATGTTCACATTCTGGCTCATCAATTTATGCAATCAGGAAATGAGAAGTACCCTGACAATTGGCACAGTTCAGCAAGGGCGAAGAAGGTTATTACTAGCTACAAAGTAGGGAAAGAACAGCTCTTTTCACATTTTTTTTTTCTCCCCAGAGAATTTGGGCACAATAGAACTGACTCTATACCCTTGGATGGCTGCTCTGTACAACACATTATAGACTAAACATCTCATTAATTTTTATAGGGAAAAGAGTGTATATGCTTAAATCCTCCTGCTCATCTCCTTTCCTCCCTTTGCATTCCTGTTTCTTCTGTAATGGGACCCAGGAGCACAGAGAAGGTGCTGCAACACTGCAATGGGTGTCTCACCTGCAGCAGTCAGGCACAGCTGGAATTTTCTTATAGTTTGGCTACAGGCGTTGTTCCATTCTGTGTGTATTTAAAAATGATGCAAGATTCATTCCCTATCCTCACACTTGCCAATTGCAAAATAAATAGCCACACTCCCCATTAGACAAGGTTCTATTTTCCTACCTTTTAGGCAAACAAGGAAGAAAAAAGAAAATAAATAAAAAATAAATATAAAACTTATTGTGGTCAGATTTGAGGATGAAAAAAACACATTAGTTGTTCTGGGTAAAAATAATGGTTAAGGTGAATCTTTTTTAATGTATCTGGATTTCCTAAGACATGGAATCCATAGCTAAAAATCTGTTTATTAGAAGGAAATAAGAGCATTGATAATCTTTAAAATATAACTGAAAATCCATGGCAATAGGAACTTTGTTCCCTCACAAATGAACTTCTATCCTGTGTTTATAAAAACCCTCTAACAGAAATAGACAAAACTATCTCTTGTATTTGCAGATACATACTAATATTAAAATATTTAGGAGAAGATATCTTCTGTTAGGCGATTCAAATTTCTGTTTGTTTACTGATCACTGCAATAGCTAAACCTTATTACAAATAAATGTAACCAATCTCCAATCTATTACCATGTAAATTGGTAAGCACAGTCAAAGACTGCTGAAATAAGTTCAAAGCTGTTTGTCTGCTACGTATCTTTAAGATTATGCTTTTTGAGTATATATACTATGAAGATATATGGCGTAATTTACATTATTTATCATTTATCCTGATTTACACTGAGAAATATATTTGTTCTTGATTCATAAGTTAGTTTTTATTTTCCTGATTTCTGCTTTTTCAGTGCCTTTTCTCCTTAATATTTAAGTCTGAATTTTCAGGATAACATAGCTGTCGTGGTGGGTTGACTCCAGCTGAATGTCAGGTGCCCACCGAAGTGACTCCATCACTCCACTCCTCAGGACAGGGGAGATTAAATGTAACAAAAAAGCTTATGAGTCAAGATAAGGGCAGAGTTACCAGTTACCATCCCATGCAAAACAGTCTTTACTTGGGTAACTTAATTTAATTGCTGTCAATCAAAATCAGAGTAGGATAATGAGAAATAAAGAACTAAATCTTTAAATGCTCTCCCACCATTCCTCCCTTCTTCTTGGGCTTTACTTTATTCCAGAATTCTCTCCCTCTTCCCTCTCAGTGGCACAGGGGACAGGGACTGGGGAGTGGTCAATTCATCTCACGCTGTCTCTGCTGTTTCTTCTTCCTCATGGAGAAGGACTCTTCACACTTTTCCTCTGCTCCACCATGGGGTTCCTCCCATGGGAGGCAGTCTTCCACAAACTTTTCCAACATGGGTTCTTCCTACAGACTTAGTTCTTCACAATGTGCTCCACCATGGGTCCTTTTCATGGGGCACAGTCTTTCCACTATCAAAACTGTGCCACACAAACCTAGAGGTGGTTATACTAACACTGCTTCCTTGGTCTTTGCAAGCAAAAGTTACACAAATTGCCTCCCTTATTGGAAATATTCAAGAACTGTCTGGACACAATTCTGTGCAATGTGATTTTGCACAGAGGTTGGACCAAATGACCCCCTGTGCTCCCTTCCAGCCTTACCTGTTAAGGATTCTGTGAAATACATGATGGTACATTTTCCTAACTTTTTGAATAAGAAAGTCCTTCGTTTGCAACATTAGCACAACAATTTCACAACTAAACTAGATATATGTATTCAGTAATGTGTATATAAATTGTACATACCATGGTGTTTCAAAGTAGGATTACACAGATTTTTACGCATCATCTTTCAAAATGTCAGTGTGTCAATATATGGTCATGAATGTTTGTAGCTTTTGCATAACAAATTCAAATATCAAACAGCAAGCTTTATCCTTTTTGAATCACATACTTGAACTTTCTTTTCACTTGCTAGTATTTAGTTCATCCAGTATTCTATGTTTCAAGAAATAGTATGTAATGAATTCAAATGGTCTTTTACTAATGACTAAACAAATCTAGTTGTGTGTCATATTTCCTTTGATGCAGTCAATAGAACAAATAATGGGCATTATTCTGAGGTGTTGTTAGTGATTGGTCTTGCTTGATGTTTCCATGAAGGACTACATATTTTGAATTTCTGCTGAAGTGATAACCTCACTGAAGATAATATCTGATTGTACTTTTCAGTACTTTCAGTATTGTACTTATGTGCACCAGTGATCTCTTTTTTTCAAAATTGATTTCCTTAGAAGAATCACATTCTTATCTTTTATTTACCCTTGAGTTACAGGAAGGGAAAGATACACAAGTTACCTAACTGGAGTACCAGTTACCACTCAAACCCTAACTGGAGTGAGTTTCTGTCAAAATGCATTTGGGTAGTAAGTGACCATTTCTTTTCCCCAAGGCCCCCTTTAGTCACCTCCAAAATGGGCCTGTCCTTCACAAAGAGAAAGGGTAAGAGAAAAAAAGCATTCCTGTCTCTCTAGGAATGCTAGAGAGGGGCTACCGTAGCCTGAGGCTCTACCTTCAGTGTATCATTGCTTAGAAATCTGCAAAATCTTTTCATGAGATATACACAAGTAGTATAAAGGTAATTTAAAATGAAAGGAGATGGTTATCTTAATTTTCTTTGCATTATTCTTTTACTTTTCTCTTAGCCTGATATGTTTTCTAGATATTTCTTGTTAGAAAATAATTTGGCAATTATTTTATTTTATTTTATTTTAATTTTATTTTCTGTCTCAAAAACCTTAAAACACAAAAAACCACATCTGATTCATTGTTAACACATTTAACGAATTTTATTTATGATTAGAGGGTTTTTTTTCCTTTTTATAAGGCTACAAAGGAAATAAGGACAATTTGACAGGAATAATATTAGCATAAGGTGTTGTTTTTTCCCTTAGGCACAAATAGCAATACTCATCTTTTGTATCACAGTGGTAGTAATCACGGAAAACAAATATCCATTCTAGCTAGCTCTTATTGTAGCTAAAATGAAGTGCAAGTCTCAAAAACCAGAAAAAAAATATGTTAAACTACAGAGTTACCAAAATGTAAAATAAAATACAAAAATATTCTTAACCAATAAATTTACTTTTTATTTTTCAAGGTAGCCTATATATATATTTAAACTTATTCCAAATGCTTACAGTAATGTACTACAGACATAGTGATCCCACTATGAGATACTCTATGACAAATAGAGTAATCTGCTGTGAATTGCACCTTTTTTTTTTTTTTTTTTTTACATCTGCATCATATGAAAGAGAGCATTACAATTACTAATATTTTAGTCCAACAAATACACTAAGCAGTGGACTCTCACACTCAGGTTTATTGATAGGCATTCAAGTTATGTTCCAGAAGAGTAGCCCAAATGCCTTCTCTTTCTCTTCACTCTTTGGTGACTCACACTGAAATTTCCAATTTTACAGTTGTGGTGTTTTTTTCTTGCATTAATAATTAAGCTCTCCGAAAATTTACTGGTTTTCTGCTAATCTTAAAACAACAGTAAGTTATTTCTATTCATCATGAATTAATTATTTACAATGAGAGAATAGTATGAGTTTATGAAGAAGAGAGGATCTGTCAGGCTCTGAATGAAACTGCTAAGGAATTTTTGAAACAAATATGTAGTGCAGAGAAGTTGAAACGCAAGTGATAGAACTAGCAGTAAAAATGTGAATATAATTTACTCCTTAGCAAATTAAAATAAATATGAATTCAAATAAATATTAATACACTTTCCTAAAATCATGTTATTTAAAATGTGATTATCTGACAAAAGCCCAGGAAGCAGCTTGTTTTTTTCCTCTCTGCTTTAAAGGAAGTTTATTGACATTCTCAAAAGAAATCTAAAAAGTATTTGCACTTCAATTAAAAAAACCCAAACACTTAAACAGCAACAAAATAGGAAACAAAACACAAAATCAAACCCTTTCATTTCTGCTCCTGTGCAAAACTAAGTGACAACAGAAATAGTCTGATTCAAATTCATAGATGAACTGATACTAATACAAAATTTAGAAAGTAATAAAAGTGTTGCAAGCAATGCATTTAGGAAAGTTTCAAAAGTAATGAAGGAAGTATTTGCTATAAATTTAAATGAATACAAATAGGGTTTAGGGATTGTTTAATTCGTTTAAATCTATTATTCATATAGCATTTTGTTCAACTTGATTTTGTTTATGAAAGCAAATTCAGTGTAAGACTATGGATGTAATCTCTCAAATACACCAATCACATAGGATATTTTTTTCCGACTAGTAAATTATTTCACTCTTCTTAATAAGTTTTTGAATGCAGAACCGGTTCCTTTAAGTCCTAATATGGATAGTTTTGGTCAGCTATGTATCTTTTCAAATTTGAGAAAAAAGCAATGAAACTCTTACCCAATTACATCAGAATAGAAATCCCAAAAGAGACTAAATTGAAGTAGGTAAAAATGCATTTACTGCGTTTATATTGTTTGAGAAAACTATAGTAAGCTACATAATGTAACTACAGTAAGTTACTGTAGCGGTGGTTCAAGCCCAGAGAGTTGCATATCCCTTGAAGAATTTCTGGGGGCCTAGAAAGTGAGGCCCCTCTGAAGGCAGAGTTAAGTTTGGCCTTGGAAAGGGAGTCGAACTCCCCCCATCCCTCAGTTAACAATGGTGTCTTGTGTCTCCCTCTCTCCTCCCTTACTCCTTCCTGACTAGGCCCGACCCTCTGACCCTTCCCTGTTCCTCCCCTGTACCGTTATGAGATAAGTTGTAACCCTCAGAGTAAAAGTCTGAAAACTGGGCCGTCCGGGGTCTTCTTGCCCCTGAACCCAAGCAGAGCAGACCATGGTGTGGTCGTGTCTGATTTGGGTTCCGGGCAAAGGAACACTCTCTCTCTCAGCAGCTCTCTGGCTTTTGGGACAGTGGCCACCATCCCAGGGAAGCCTGGCTTGCAGCAAGGGGAAAAGAAGTCCTCAGCTGGAGTTGACTTAACAGAAAGGAAACTCTCAGAACAAGCTGCCGAGCCGCCGGCCGTCCCTGTGGTCAGCTGTCCGGCCCTCACCACCGGCCACAAGTTACTTGTTGGAGGACTAGTTTATAGAATACATTTCTTTATAGAATATATGTTTTCCCAAATGAAATATGAAATTACTTAGATACTTAGAACAGTATTAATCTACAGGATGGCCTAGGAAAACTTTGTACTACTTTGGCAGTTAAAAACTGAGCAGTTCTGTAGGTTTGACATTAATCATCTCACAAAAATTGAGTTTGTGTGTTCTTTGGGCTAGCTTGTGTTGTTTCTTCAGGACAGCTGTAACTTTTTTTGAGTCTGTGATCTCAGGATAAATTGAACCTAGTTTTATCCTTTTATAATAATGAATTATAGCAATCCTTTCCTAGAACTGTTTGAAAAAAAACAACAAATAGACCAATAAGAAGCGTTTATGGTTTTTGTGCTTTTTATTAGAGGGTTTCTTTTGTTGTTTTTGATTTTTCTGTATCTAAACAGAATAATAAAACCTTTCAAAACTCTGTGGAGTATTTTTTAAAATAATCTTCAACTCATTTTCAGCTTCTTGTTAAAATGGAACGTTCTTTATTTGCTGCTTGTCACATTTTAATTCTATTTATAATCTTAGTATCTGAAAGCTTTAAGAAATCAAGTGGATGCTGCTGAAAACATTACCCTAGAAAAATTGTTTGAGTTAAAATCAAAACACTTGCTGTATTTTGTTGGTTTTTTGTTTTGTTTTGTTTTCCTTGTACTCAAACTATCATCTATGGAAATGTGAAAAAAATGGCTGCAAGACCTTTAAAGAGAAATCCTCAAACTATGTTATGGGGATGTTTGTTGCTGTAATAAATGTATATTTATGTAATAAATAAAATTTTAGAAGATTCTTCCATGCCTGTAACTATTGAAAGTTCAAAACGGGATGCAGCTTGGAAGAATATCATAGCTCTAATATTTGTAGAAATAGGAATTATTCAGGTTCCTTGCAATTAAGACTACTGAGGTAAAATGCTATTTGACTATAGAGAAATTATTTTTTGCATATGTTTACATGATGTATGTGCATATACATTTGAATATATATTTAGGCCTAGCCTCCTTTTTACTTTGGGTCATTCTTTTGGTGCCACCACTCCCTTATTTACCATGTCATCGGTACCTCGATTTGAACTGTATTGCAATATGGACAGAGTTTACACATCGGGGAGCTGGTCTCTGTTTCTGTTTTTAAGAATTCATGTTCTATTAGCAGTATTTTACTTAATTATATTATTCTTTAAAATGTTATGAAATAAAATAGGGTAGAAATACTTTTCCTCATATCCTTTAATTTTCAAGTATTTTATAAACACAAAGAGTTTTGATTTTTCTGATCCCTTGTAGTGGTTTAACTGTAGCGAACAACTAAGCACAACACTACCACTCACTCAGTCCCCCTGGTGGGATTCCTTATGCAGAATTTCCTTCCTAAGAGGCTGGGGTATAGAATCAGACTCAGTGGTGTATTTTGACAACTGTTCCTTTGTAGATGATTTTAATTTGCTTGGATTTTTCTACATGCCAGCATATACAATCAGTGAGTTTGTCTTATTTTTCTATAAATTAATTCCTTATTTATTTCAACAGAAATTGAAAAGGAAAGCTGTGGGGATCCTGGAACACCATTGTATGGTATCAGAGAAGGGGACGGATTTTCTAATCGTGATGTTTTAAGGTTTGAGTGTCAGTTTGGATTTGAATTAATTGGAGAGAAATCTATCATTTGCCAAGAGAACAACCAGTGGTCTGCAAACATACCAATCTGTATTTGTATGTACCAAATATTTTCTTCTTATTATTTTTAAGGCATTGTGATAAGTTTTACTTATAGGTAATAATGTCTGTGATTGATTTCAGTGTTAGTAAAATGTAATTAACTCTTCTGACAGGATGAATTTACTTTTTCTTGTCTAACGTACACGCCCAATGGAGAAGTTCTAAAACTGCTAAAACATTTTTTTTTCTCTATACCAACTCTTAAAGCAATTCTCTTTATGTGATTTGACATAGTGGTTTATTATTGCCTTTTTTTTTGTAGGATTCTGTTGATTTTATGATGTAAATTATGTATGATACAATTTTGATAGCTACTCTTATAAATTAATATATTTCCTCAGATTAGAAGTCACTGAATTGAAATCAAGAGTTTAAATTATTTAAGTTTTCCCCATGTGTTTTATATGAATGCCTATTAGCACTTAGATTATCATAAATAATTATAGCTCTCTTCCAGTTACATTATATAGCATAATCAAAACATTTGCATTTTATAGCATGAGTTGAATTATATAGCATAGATATTTACAATGTTGTGATACTTATTTGTAGCAGGACCTTTCTCAACTTTTCCACTAAAATAGTATGGATCAAATATATTTAGAGTGCATTCAGTCTTTTCATCTCTGAAATTAAATTTAATATGGCTAAATTTATTGAAAATAATATGTTATCCTGATAACAACAAAACATCTCTTGTCTCTTTGAGGCTTTGAATTTCTCATGCCTCTGTGTGAACAACAAATGATAAGGGCACTATTGACTTTCTGCCCCTTTAATGTGCTCAGTGGGAGGTCTGCTCATCTAAATAGCTCCCTACAAGAGAAACTAAGTGGTGCCAAGTGATTGTTATCAAGGGTAAATTGCAAGGACTGACATGGATTTCCAATGCAACAAATATGTTCTTTATTTCTTGTGGGCTCTGTTTGGAAGGTAGTTTTATTGAGAGGAAGGGAATATGAAGATTGAAAAAACAACCTTCCTTCCAGATTCATATATCACCACCAATAATGAATTATTCCCTTGAGGTACTCAGCAAGTTTTAAGATCTCTTGCAAAAACTTGTCACTAAAAGAGTCCTTATTGAAGTGTTTTATTCTGTTATCTGATTTATCTCTCTCTTTTTTGACAGTTCCTTGTCTTTCCAATTTCACTGCACCAATGGGAACAGTTCTGTCACCTGATTATCCAGAGGGATATGGGAATAATTTAAACTGTATCTGGACAATAATTTCAGACCCTGGGAGCCGAATTCATCTCTCCTTTAATGACTTTGACTTGGAATCTCAGTTTGACTTCCTTGCAGTTAAAGATGGTGACTCTGTAGATTCCCCCATAATTGGAACATTTACTGGTGCTGAAGTTCCTTCCCATCTTACCAGTAATGGTCACATTTTGCGTCTGGAATTTCAAGCTGACCATTCAATGTCTGGACGTGGATTTAACATCACTTATAACAGTGAGTAATCATATTTTTTATTGTGTGTGTGGTTTTGTTTTCAACGTACAATCTAGGAGATAGGCATAAGTATATAAAAATTACACTATGGTAATACACCTTCAAGCAAATCCTAGATACCTAAAAATTCCTAATATAGGTGTTTGGATTATTGCTCGAATACTGTGCTAGGGCTGAAAATAAGTGTATCGTTCTCATTTATGGCTTTAGAGATCATTGCAATAGGAGTGTTTGGAAGACTGAGAAATCAGGCCAGTTCCAAATTGTAGAATAGGACTTGACTAAATTTGCTGACAAGGCAATTTTGGCCCCATGATATTAATCACCACCTACACAAAACTGTTGTTCTGGAAAACTCATCTGTTCAAGGGGTGAAAATACGTAATGTCCTGGAGCTGATGGCTGCAGTCTTTGCTAGCTCCTAGTCACTGCTGTTAAGTGAGCAGCCATGCAGCTCTTTGATCAATCAAACCTTATCAGTCTTTTTTTTTTATTGCTGTTTTACCTTCCTTACTTACTGACCACATAATAATAATTGAAGGTGATATTAAATATCTTCTCCAGTACTAAATACCATTAGCATTTATTCACCTTTTTGCTGCCAAAACTGTTACATTTCTTCTGAAGCACATGTGAAGAGCTGCCTTCCTTGCATTGGAACCAACTGATTTGGTATTTATTCCACACTAAAATCCAGACAGGATATTTCCCAGCTAGTGCAGGCATGGTGATTCAAGGCCACAGCATGAATAATTGCAAAATGCACTGTGAAACTTTCCTGGGAGCATATGCAAAATTAAATTTTGCCACTCCAGCAGTATCCTGAAGTGTTAGACTTGCTGCTATGTATAACGCATGATAGGAATAAGAGAGCATCTAGTAGAGGATTCATTGTACCCTTCAACCAGAGCTTCTCTACCTCATCATTCTACCCACATTTGGATATTTGGATTTCTTTTTTTTCTTTCTTTCTGATGGTAGGGGTAGCAGAGTTTTCCATGCCAACAGATAGAAAAAAATAAGAAAAATATGATAAATATATTGAAATTTCCAAAAGTTTGGTGTCATGTGTAATTAGTCCCATTCCTGTCTTTCTCCCTAAGATCTGAAACTATTTATAATTCCAGAGGCTTACTTGAGATGTAAGAGAATCTACAACACCGTGATTTGAAGGGGAGAGCATCTCTTCCTCCCAGAAAAATGTGTTACCTGATGGGCTGTATGAACAAAAATACTTTGTTGTTTAGTATTTTTTACCCTAAAAAACCCTAAACTAACCCTTAGCTCAAAGAGGAAATGAGAGATTAAGTGTGGCTGGTAATTGAGAGACCCAGTCTCCACATTTTTCTCAAATGAATGTTAACAGTTAATATTATTTTTGTAAAGTTTCAAGGACTAAATTCCCATGTGGCCTTTTCTCACATCATCTTTCACCTCTCCATCTTTATCTTTTCTCTATTTTTTTTTTGATTTAGGTTGTCAGTCTTTCAGAGAATTATTTATTAAGATCTACATTAAACATTGCTGTCTGAATAGGAAAGAGATAAACTGACATTAGATTATTCTGTAAACATTATTTTTCTGATATTGTCTTATACTTCATCTCTCAGCCCTCTGATTCATCCTCAGATCATTTGTCACAAATGCAGAATGAAAGAATGAAGAACAGGTGGTATCTTCTCACTAGTTTCTGTAGGAACCAGTCATCATTACAAAGTAACCTTTGACTGGTAGCTACATACCTTAGAACAGTAACTCAATATTGGAAAGTCAGGGGTTATTCAGAGCTGCTGAAATGTGAAATCAGTTATAATGAAAATGAGATACTGAATCTATGTTTCTTTGCAGAAGTTTTAACATTTGCTCTATATTTTCTTTTGTATCCTGTCCTTTTAACATTTATAACAGCTCTGTTTACTTTTAAGTTTCATTGTGGTGTGCTCAGTGATGTCAAATCTAGTGATGAGAAAACCAAAATCAGTCATTGGAGGATTTAAGACAGTCTTCTAGGATAAAAAGTAGGGTTATGTATAATTTCATTTTCTCAAGTCATCCCATTTGGCACAAGTATAACTTAATATACGTCAGTTAATGTAGAATTTATAGTAAAAATGATCGATGGAGAAGAATAGCATGGAATGCTCCTTGTCTTTAGTTCTTATTTTGAAAAAAGCTAGTTCATCAAACATTGTCAGTACTTCAGATTTATCATTTCAATGACACAGAAATATACTTATCAGATAAATTCTGCTTCTTTAAAAAATTTGCAGACTTGTTTGGGCATGTAGTAGTTTGATCATGTCATTTAAATTGTGCATCAATAATATCAAGTAATATAATTTTAATTTAAAAATAAGCAACAATCCAACATTAAATTTTACCAATTTTATAATGAAACCAGATAACTCTGAAAAAAATTTAAAGAATTTTACACATTTGAGCAGTTCAACACATTTATATTTTTATTTCTTTTCAGGGGTGTGCTTGTGCATGTGTTTGTTAAACTCTGTAGCTAAAATTTACTTACAAAACCAACAATATCTCCAAATAATGTCTCTACTATTTTTTCAGTAAAGATAGCTGAAATCTGATAAATTACAGAAGTAATCTTTTCATATTAAATAGAAGCCAGAAGAGATGATAAAAAAAAAAAAGTGAATAGCATTCCACCCTGTCTTAGCATTCGTAAACCCAAAGTTAAACAAAAATATCTGTTTTCTGCTAACCCTCCAGCTGATATATTCCAAAGTTATCAGTCTCTTTTTGCATCTTTCAAGAGTAAAAACTGTATGTCACAGGAACAATGTGTCTTGATCAATCTTTTCTAATAAGAATGTAGGCTAGTAATGGAAATAACTTCATTGATATTTTTGAGGTGTAAGATGGAGAAGAATAAAACTGACTTACTATTACATAATCTGATTATTTAATGGTATTTGTCAGAGACTATTTTAATACCATATTTATTTTTATTACAGAAACACATGTGGTCTCAGATAATTACTGTCCTTTCAGCAAAATTGAACATAAATCTAACTTTTGTTGTAATTAAGCAAAAATTAGATTTCAGATGTGTCATCTTTGAGTTATTACACTAAGTCTGACAAAGATTTTCTAATTAGTAAAATTTTGGGACTAGACCACAGAAATATGTGTCTTGAAAATGGGTGACACAGCGAATGTTCCAATAACCAAAGGAATAGGAACTCAAGAGGTTGTGATTTTCTGCTTAGAAAATGAGGCAGAAGAGTGGTGTTTCACTAGGTGCAGCAGAACACAGGGACATAGCAACTTAAAACGACATTGGTTAAAGTTGCTATGGAAATACATACTTACACCTGATTCCTTGTTTCTCCTTTATATCCCTAACCCAAGATCTGTTAATGATATTTCTGTGCCTGTGAAGATATTTATAAAGTCAGTCATCCCCTAATCCTGCCTGTAATAAGCTATATGCACTGAACTACTCAGTTCAAGCAAATGTGTGAGCCTTTTAGCGTATTGGTGACTCCTTTATAAATGCTTCCCACTTTATATATATCTTTGTTTAATTATGGAAAACAGAGCTAGACGTAGTATTGAATGCAGTCACATAAATGACAAGTTATAAATTTATATAGCCTCTCTGCTTCAGTATAGATTTCCTAGCTTAGGTTAGAATGGACAAAATGAACGCTTAAGGTGCTGTGTGACAGCTGGAGCTGTGTGTCAGAGAATGCACATTTATTTCCCATGACAAAGAAGTTAATGCAGAGGTGACTCAAAAGTTGCTAGGTCCTCCATGGGCAGGTATTCCTCAAA
The DNA here is from genome assembly GCA_025920805.1 of Petroica traversi. NCBI lineage: Eukaryota > Metazoa > Chordata > Aves > Passeriformes > Petroicidae > Petroica > Petroica traversi. The sequence continues at coordinate 14,746,071 of JAHLSL010000011.1, forward strand.
CCAGACTCATGCTAACCTCCCTTTGGGCTGAGATGGATGAGTATTTTGAGGTGGAGAGCATCTTCCAGTTTGCTTTGTTAATGCTAGTTGGACTTCTTTGAGCTGCTCCTCATTGATTGGGGTATAGAAGTGCTGGGCAAATATCTTCGAATAAGGATAGATTTGCTGTTTGTAGTTATGTAGATATTTTTTGTTACTGTTTTCATTACAGCTGTTTAATTGTGCTAGCAAAAACCTTATGAATTACACAGCAGCCTGACAAAGGTCAAACTGTGGGCCTCTGACATCAGCATAATTATTCAAGTCATTTCATCTCAGTGGACCAAGACATGGACAATTCCAAATGCTGGGTTTATATCCAAAGACTGATTTAGTGTGGTTTTTTGCTGCCATAGAGCACATTCATTACAGCACGTCTTTCCTGCCAGTTGCTCCTGTTAAGACTTTTTCAGTCTCAGTATTTCTCAAGGTAAAATTCTTCAAAGTGTGGTGTACTAGAAAGAAGTATAAGTTTCCTTGTTTGGGTACTGAATAAGCCACCACTTGTTTACATAGCTTTAAATAATCTCACAATAGTTTTAGGATGAAATATATTGTTATTATTTTATATTCTCTTAACTTTTGTTTCTTCTCTGATAGTTTCTTCTGAAAGCACTACCTTTATTTCAAAACTAATGCTACATTTACCAGCTAAAACTCTTGGCAGGGCAATCCACCAAAACAATTAACTAAGCCAGTGGGCAGCTTCTTTCTAGCTGTATTTGAAAGGACCTTTCAAAGCTGGCTTTAGATGAGATGAGTTGGGATTAGCTGCATACCTACCTTCTGATCTCATGAGATCTCTGCAGTTTATCTCTTCTGGGTTCTGTTTGGTTAGTTGGTTGGTTGGTTTGTTTGGGTTTTTGTTTGGTTTTGGGGTTTTGTTTGTTTTGGTTTTTTAGTGCAAAATGCATATTTTAAAATCCCTCTGAGTAAATAGCAGAATATCACCGTTGTCCTGATCGGTGATTATATTTCCTGGCATTTTTCCAGATATTGCTTAATATGCCTATACAGTCATGGTAGTTGATGAGGTTAAATTCCGGGAAAACTGGATCTCCTCTTTATATATAATAGTTCATAAGGAACTTTCCTATGGTTTCTTGATTTATTGATGATTAGTAAAATATTAACTATTGATATACCCATGTGTTCTTTTTCTTTTCAGCCTAAGGCTAGTATTTAATATTACAGCTCCACCATGAAGCCTTTTAGAAGCATCAGCAGATGGAATTTTGCTCATTGAGTAACGAAACTGTAGCCAGACTGGGCTAAGAGAGTGACTGCTTCTGGTGGGACAGACTGTATTTCACTCTCTTGCCTCCCAAAGTCATTCTGTGCAGTAAAATTGATCACATAGGAGCAGCAGTGGCAGCAGTTCCTGAGCTGAAATATATAGCAATGAATTGATTTTTCAACCTTAATAAACTGTTGTTACACACAAGCAAGCTAAACCTGGAGTCAACATTTATCTACATTTATAGATAACAGTATTGAAAATCTATCTCTGGGTTGTCTGAAAGTAGTAAGAAAAACAGACAATCAATGCCTTCCCTAAAAGTGATGACTGTGAATAAAGAATTAGAAAAGTTTTTGTAACTTGTCTGAAAAAGTATGGGATTGCATCATTTTAAATGCCATCTTTGAATGGTAGACAATTATTCAATGAAGGCACTATTTTTATTCCCAATATATATGGCCCAAGTCAAAATGTCAATAAATAAATGTTTTCTCTTCTCTGTTACTATGATTTAAAATACCTCTGTAATGGAAAATCTGAGAAATCTTTCTGCTAAGTTATTATAAGTTAAGATAATACTTTTAAAAAAATACATGAGAGGATTTGTATATGTTTTTGCTAGCAGACACTTCCGTAAAACTGCAGAGGAAAAAAGTGAAAATCATCTTTTTAGGACTTAGTCATTTCTGATGTCTCCACATATACATATATTTCTGAAGATACAATTTGAAGTCATCATATGTGAGGAAGGTGGATATCTGTTCTCTCTTAAAAATCAACATTTTAAAAAATGTAAGATGTATGTGCAGTATTCTTCATCAAACAACAAAATAAAGTAAATAACCACTACATACCATTTAACGATAATGCTGTAAATACAACTATGCTCATTTCTGTTAGGAAGATGGGTTTTTTCTCTTCAAAAGTAAGGTATATTCTGTAGAATCTACATGTATACAGGGAAATTAATTTTTTAAAAAATATATTCAGACCTAAACTTAAAATTCTCAAAGTTTCAAGTTTTCTTTCTTTTGCCAATACAACTCTTTGTGTCACTGTTCACCAGCTCCCAATATGAGAAAAAAAAATAAACCATGGTAGGATCAAGCCCATGAAGGTCAGTATGGCTCAAATGGTGTGATGGATAATTACATATACAAAAGATGAGTAAAGTTTTTGTATCACACATAGATGCTTGCCCTGCCCTTCTGAAGGAACATTCTGTCCCATTTTGATGTTAAATAGAATGAGTGTTGGAAAAGGAGAATTTAGCCATTGCTGAAATCTGCCAGCAACAAGCTGTCCAAGCTGAGATCCATGCTGGTATAACTTCATATTTTAAGCAATTATTTATATGGTTTTTCATTTTCTGCTGTTGTAGCAAGTTTTCTGTTCTTATTTTTCCCTTCTTTTCCTAATATAATTTATTTGTTCTTGCTAGAGAACAAAATCTTGAAAATGTCATCTTCCTTGCAAGAGTTCTATGTCTCCTTCCACTTTTCTTTTTTTCTCTTAAAAAGCATTTGGACATAATGAATGCCCAGATCCCGGAGTGCCAATCAATGCCCGGCGTTTCGGGGACAACTTTCAGCTGGGGAGCTCAATTTCAGTTATATGTGAAGAGGGATTTATTAAAACACAAGGAACTGAAACAATTACTTGTATGCTAATGGATGGAAAAGTAATGTGGAGTGGACCTATTCCTAAGTGTGGAGGTATGTATAGTATTTCTTTCTAATTCAGAACTTGATGTAACGTATTTCAAATTGTCACCAAATGAAACTGAGATTTTTTGCATATGAATAGCACAAAGCTTCTGCTATTGCTGATACAGTATTAGACTAGAATGAAGTTGTTGATCTCTTTTTGAGTCTTTTGCTATGGTATTTAAAACTGTTTAAGATATTTTAACTCTCTGTTGCAGTACTTGTGTTTCTTCTCTCTACAGTGACTAGGCTGGGGAAGATTCTCTTAGCAATTGGTTTTTCCTTTTATAGCAATAAAGTATTTCTTTACATCACAACTTAAAACCACATTGTTATGCATATTTCCTTGGACTTGTTTATACTAACTGACACTAAAATATAATCTTTGCTTCATTGCTTGTCTATATTCTAAGATCTTTGTACCTAAAGGGGAAAAATAAATTCAGCTGTTTGTAATGGTTAAAAAAAACCTAATAATAAATGATAATACAATCTCTGGTTTGTTAGTTTTTACTTTAAGAAGTAAACTTTTATTTATTTTCACTATGTAACTACCTTCCTGAAAAAAATTTGAACAGTTTTAATACATTAGTGGGACTGCTTATAATATGCTTTGCATCCATGTTTACCTCCTGTGATGAATGATTATTGTTTCATAGATACAAGGTGTGTCGTTTCCCTAGACAAGATAGGCTATAATACCTTTTCTTTATTATAAAGGTCATGGATCTGTCCCACATCACTAGTAAAATACAAGGTTGCATTTTAAATGTTACATTAAAATCTTAAATTACTGAGAATAGTTTTAAGTGTGTGTCCATGCACAATGATATTTTGATCTGCAGGGGGTCTGAGACTCTGAGTGGAACATATATTGGAATCCTAAAGTTTGAGACACCAGTATATTTGTACTAGATGTTTTTATTAGCTGTAAAATTAGATGATTTTAAAAAAAAATGTAATGCAAATGAAAATATTTTAAAATTAATTTTATTTGGTCTATTAGGGTGTTCAGAAGTTTTATTGAATGTGTGCACATTTACCTTTAAAACAGAGTTTCTTGATATAAGCTCTACATACACTTCATAATTTCATTGTCATATATATCAAGTCAAATGTATAAGCTCCACAAACTGAGTAGGCATGTGGCTGTTGTGCAGTTTTCCTTACAGAAATTTCCTTGTCAGAAATTGCAATACACAGGAGGGAGCTATTTAATAACCTGGTGCAGATGAACAGGGTCAACATACTAATTTTTCAGGGCAATCCTGACTATTCTCTGCTGGGACTTCCTCCCAGTCCTGCCCACAGCCCAGGATTCTGTTTCAGCTCAGTCAGACTTGGTTGTCACCAGCTCCCTTTCCTGTAACCAATCCAGTCCTGTTCAGCTTCCTTAGGGGGAGATGCATCTATTTGTGAAGGCACTAACTCAGTGTCTGTGTGTGTGTGTGTGTGTGTGTGTCTGTGTGTGTGTGCGCGCGTGCACAAGGGACAATCCCTGGTTTCTGGCCTCTTTTCTTTAGTGGAAGAGTCCTGCTTTTGCTGCTCCCTGATGATTTTGAATTTGGGATTCTTGCCCTCATGTCTTTCCTCTTTCCGGTGTGAGGGTTATATGGAGGATTTTCCCATAATCTCTTCTAATATTGTGCTGCTGTACCCATGCTGAAGCTCTAACCTTGGTTTTCCTGCATAACTCCTGTAAGACTTAATATCCTGTCATTCTGTAGCATTAGTGATAAGCTCTTAAAAAAAAAAAAACCCACTAAAAATCCAAAACATTTCTAAAACTATGAATCTACAAGATGTTTAGTGATTCTGTGAATAGCATGTTATCCTAAAGGCTTTTTTCATGCTCACATACAGAAATTTCCTGTTTCAATCCTTGCACCTTGCTATACAAAGAAATAAATACAAATGACTTTGTGAGACTTCTTAGATCACAATAAGATTGTATTTTACTGTTTGGCATAGGCCTGTGCTTGATAAAGAGGTTCTGCTTGATGACCTCCTCTAGTTGTGTTATATTCATAGAGTTTCATTTTGAATACGTGAACATTGAGTATGAATCTGGTAGACAACCATCAAATAGGACTATAAGAAAGAACAGAAGATTAAAATAAGTGTAAAAAACGGTTAGGGAAACAATCCTTTGGCACAATGACTTGAGAGTTTTATTTTCCAAAACACAAGGCTCTTTTAGATAAGCCCAGTATCTCAGCTATTCTGGAGGGAAGTACCTCTGGGTTTAGGAAATCAGCGTGTAATGATGAAAGTCAAATAAAAAAAAAATCTATTAAATATTTATCTGCAAGAGCCATAATCAGAGTACAGGTAAGAAACATTTTCTTTAAGGAAAATCGGCAGCATAACACTCTTAAATAAAATCGAGAAACTATTCCAAATTTAGGCAGTCTTACAGCGTGCATTAATTTTAATGTACTATTTATAGGAATATTTTTTTAATAGAAGTTTGGTGCTTCTTGGTATTCTAAATGTAATCCGTTTCATGAAAATTTGGTGATAATATGGAACTTTGTACAAGTTTAGTTATTCTATATTCTTACAGGACTGTACTGACTCAGAATTAGGCCATCTGATTCCTATTCTTTTAGATATATTTTGTAGTTTATAGGCTCCATATGTATTATGAATGTTTAAAAGTACTTATATACAATGAAATATAGGGATTATCAATACTGTAGAGTTAACCTGCTGGTTGTTGGGGTAAATATGAGTTTAAATACCTTATTGTTTGACTGATACTGTTTACTGAAGGTAGTATGAAAAAGAGAATCTAAAGTAAAGGATGATAAATGTCCACTTTAAATCCATCAGTGAGTAAAAAAAGAAGACTACATCTGCATATTTAGAAGTGTTTGCAACATACTGAATTCTGAACTCTATAATTTCTAGAAACCCTTTCTTTACCCTACACAGTAGGGGAAAGATAGAGCATCATGTCCTAAAAAAAAAGCAATCCAAAAACTATTTTCAACAATTTGTCTTCTTAATATAGGACCTTGGTATTCTCCTGAGAAAAAGGAAGATCAGAAAAATGTGTTGTAATAATCCAAGGTCTTCAATTTGAAGTTGTGTCAAAGAGAGCAAAATTAATCTATTTTTTTTATAATGGAGAAATTCAGAATAATATAGACAATGATATCTAACTGTTCTACTTTGTCAAAATGAGCAACCAAAATGCTTTGCAGGCTCTATTGGGTTAAAGAACCACAAACAGAATTAAATGAATACTCACATTTTTGTCAGACAGTGTTGTATATTTTACACTATTTTAGTAGAGACATTAGCTTGCCAACAGTTCAGTAAGACATTCCCAAATTCTTTGCAATATACAGTGATATACATAGTTTACATAGTTAGCTGTGACACACAGCTTTTTTTTTTTTTTTTTTTTTTTGAGTAGCCTGGAATGCATAAAAGCCACTAGAACAATGGTGTTATAAAACTCCATGGTGCAGCTTTCTCTTCCTGCACAGCACCATGCTGCTGCTCTCTGTCTAAATGGAAAAGGCCCTGGGTGTCCTGGTGGACACCGAGTTAAACCTGTGCTTGATGCAAAGAAGGTCAGTGGCATCCTGGGGTGGATAAGGCAAACTTGAGCAGGTTGAAGCAGGTGATCTTTCCCCTCTACATGAGTGCTGCTTGCAGAAGAATATATTGCAATATTTTTATATATTTTCCAATTAAAAAATATCAATGAATCTTGTAAGAATGGTAAGTATGTCTTTTTTATGAATGAGGAATTTGAACTGCCAACATTCCAGGTAAAATATATGTGGAATTACAGTGGATTCAGTGATGTCAAAGTTAAAATAACATCCGCTGATTTCCAGCTTTATACTCAGCTGAAAGTTTAGCACGTTTTTCTAGTCTCTCTGCCCACAATTAAAAGCAAAAATAATATAATTTTGTTAAGACTGTTTTGTTTATGTTCTTTAGTGCAGAAAATGTATTATGCACAAAAGAATAAGGTAGGAAAAAACCTTTTTTCAGAATTATTGAACAGTTTATTTCATATTTTTAAGGTCCTAATTCAGAGATCTCCATCTAATTCTGATCCCCACAGAGACTGTCACCTTTGAAGTGATTGCATCTTCCTGCAACTGGATTTTCAATATATGTTCACTCTAATTGTCCTATATTGAAAGGGATAAATATGAATTGCTTCTAATAAATCTGTATTATTTACCTTTCTCTTTGTTTCATTTTTAGCTCCATGTGGTGGGCATTTTTCATCCCCAAGTGGAGTAATCCTCTCTCCAGGCTGGCCAGGGTATTACAAAGATTCCTTGAATTGTGAGTGGGTGATAGAAGCTGAACCTGGACACTCTATCAAAATTACATTCGAAAGGTCTTGGCTAATGTTTTTCTTGTTTAATGTTTTCCGGTTTTTACCAAGAAGCAGGAGTTATTAGCTTTATTATAACATTAATTTGCATTTTCTCTAAAATCAAGCAATTGTATCATCATGTAGGCCTTTCAGAGACTCCTTCAGAGCATAGGTATTATCTTCAGTGTAATTTCTACTTGGATGCGCTGAAAAGCTTTTGAAATTTCTACCCTCTTGCCTGTATTTAAGCTTGTCTGGTCCAGTAAAAAATGTTTTCTGTTTTTAAATATTAGGATGTTTCATTTACTTGTAACTATATTGCTTTGATGAATTATAATTGCTAAGTTATTTTATTTTTCTCTCAAAATCACATAATCTTCAACTCTGAAAATCTGAATCAGCTGTGAAAACTAAATTAAATGCAGTCATAATTTTCCCCACTCTGAATACTTGATTATCATCTCAGCTGACCTATTGTTGCGAAAGGACTCTGTGCTCTCAGGATGGAGTTCCAGTGTTCCCAAATTACTGCAGCATTCCACTTTTCCTAGGCTGATGTTTGTTACTAAGGTCCCTTCCTGATTCAAAGGATTGAAATGTGCTGAACACTGTACATTTTTCATGGTAGCAACATGTTGGCATTTAATTTGAACTTTTTATCAGAAAATAAGACACAAAATGCCATAAAGAATGTTATTCTTCTTGTGTTTTAGATGATTTTTAACTGTAAATATTCAAAAGAATTAGATGATAGTCCAGTAAACAAAGTGTTATCGATCATCAAAATTATGATGTACAAATATAATACAAGTACTTTTCAGCTGATATTTATGTAGCATGTTATGACTAGGCCTGCTCACACTTGACTTAAAAGAAGGTATTTCTTCATTTTAATACAATTCAAAAGTTGATTTTAGCAAGGGATGAAATTAATATTCACAAAATTTGTCATTCTGATAAGAATTTTAAAACTTTTCTTTAGTGCTATAGCTTACACTATAATACACTATAATAAAGTTTTCATGGGAGAATATAAGCAAAGGACAAGTAATATGTACACTTCAAAGTTTTTTCTATTCTATCATTCTATTCTTCCAAAATCACTAGTATATCACTTAAAATAATGCTTTACTATTTTTTTGCCAATTAGAATACAATAAAAAATTTAATAACTCCCTCCTGCTGAAACGTCTGTTAAGTTTTTAAAAAGAAAATTACGATTTCAAAGAGGTGATTTTTAATTCAGCAATTCATTTAAACCACATATTTAATGTGGACAGTCATTTCAAATTAAAAACACTTGTCTTTATATTTGCAAAATACAATGCCAGTTTTACTAAATCTGACACTCTCTTGCATACATTTTTTGTTTGAAATACATTAATGTCTTGCCAGAAAATCACACAACCTCTATTACTCTTGTAAATAAGATCAGAAAGAACAAGATGTTGTCTCTTTGGATCACAGAGAAGCATTCTATCCTTTTTATGACACTTTTTTTTCCCCATTGCTGCTCATTTTTGACACTCTTGTCACTTGTCAGAACTTGGTCTGGTATGCATGATGCTCAGATGCAGCAATCCAGAGAGGCCCTACTTGCAGATAAACGTGTACATTAAATATACTTAAAAATACATCTATGTATGTTCACACAGATGCACTTATATATATATAGTTACATGTCTGGATGCAAAGGAAAAGTTATTCTATAAATCAAATGATGAAGTAAAACTTTGTAGTATAACGAAAGAAAAGATTTTGTAAACTTTTGTAATCTTCACATAGTTTAAATTTGCCTTCTGAGTCATTGATACTTTAGCTTTTTAAAGACTCAGTCTTGGTTACCCTTTTTCTGCTGCTTCTGCTTGCAATTTTTCAGCACTTTCTTAAGAGAAAAGGACAATTTTGTTGAAATACACAATTTTAAAGCTACAGCCAAATGATTTTCCTATACGATTAAAAAGCCCTCATATTTTTCCCAGTTCCTTGCCTTTCAGCTTTGTCCTCAAAAGCACACATACTTTTTCTAGCCTTTTTTGGTACAAATACCAAAACTTCTAAAATATGTGATGTTGTTTGAAAGATTTTGAATTTCTTTGTCAGGGAGAAATATTTATAGTACATGTCTATAACTTTTAAATAATTTTTGATTTTCTAAGTTTCCCACTTGCAGAGTAGTTTCCTTTTAGTCTTTCTATCTTCCTATATCATCTCTCTTACAACATTGGATAGGAGCGAGGTACTGGGTTCCATGGCTGTATGTTAAAGTGTTCCTGTGCCAAGGAAACAGGGACATGAGAAAAGATGGAGATCTACAGAAAAAGCAAATAAAAATAACTATTAACTTTTTTGCTTTCGGCATGCAAAAAAGTAAAAAAAAACCAACCAAAAAACTCTCTCATATATTGTTATACGATTGTGCATGCATTTTTTTTAAAGTTTATTCCTGTTCTACAAGCATGAATAAGATAGATAATCTGATATTTTGTTATAAATGAGTACCTTTTTAGGCTCAATTGAAATGACAGAAGTGAGAAATGGCAATGACATTCTTCATTGTAATGAAGTGTTTAATGTGAAGCCTAATATGAGTATTTAAATGTGAGAGATGCTGATAGCAAATTACTGATTGGAGTCCTAGTCACGTTTGTCTATTAAGCATATACAGTGCAGCAGGAAATCCTGACACTGCACTGACTTGATAAGGGTGCTTCTTAGAAATAAACACGTGTGTTATAAATATTCAGGCACCTTTATCTATTCAAATAAGGCCTCTTAAAAAAAGTGTATGTGGCATCTCCTGTGTTAAAACTTGTTTCACTCCTGTCTTCTTGTGGGTTCTCCGTAAGATTAGACATCACATAGCATCACATCCAGGCTAATTTAACAATTGTGATCCGTTAAGTAGGAAGGAACATTGGAAGGATCCATGAGCACAGGGTATTTCTTACTCAGTTTCCAAAAAGCCCCTACTGTTTTCTCACACCAGAGGGGAAAATTATGTAAATATAGAAGATATGTTGAGCATCTAGAGAAAAGATGTTGAAGGAAAAACTGATATAAGCATGAGATTTATAAGTTAAATTTAAATTGACCAGTTTTTGAGCCAAATGACCAAGCAAAAACATGAATGTAATCCCCTCTTCAAATTTGTTTCAGTTTGTTGCAATAAAAATGGTTCTTACATTTTCTTCCATTGGTGATTATTGGTTTTTTTCATCTTCATATTTTTCTGCTGTTTGTGGTGGTGTATATAGTCCAAGTAGTTTTGAGAGGATTTCCTTTATGTCTTTGGAGATTCAACTTAATTTCAACTTGATTTGAGTGGCCTGATAGTTGCTTTACATTTGAAAGTTCTATGGCTTTTTACACCCTCTGTCTCAAGTGTGCTTTTGATGTAGGTGCTAAGAAAGCTGATCAAGACTAAATGATGTGTTTCCAAGATTTCTCCTGAGCTGTATGGATTCCTGGGGGATAAAAGAAATAAAATTATATATATATATATAGAGAGAGAGAGAGTTTTTCAGCAACATGTCTGTGGGAAATAAAAAACTCCACTTAGTTTCTTTAACTCCCTATTACTTTAGTTCTGTGCTCTTTTATATGTTATTTAGTGGGAGCAGAACATCAATAAAAGAACACACATTTTTTGTAGGTTAATTTGTCTTCTTGTCTATTGCCAGACTCTTTTAGTTTGTTAGCCTCAGACTCATGGGACATAAATACTGAAATATTGAGTTCCCCAGTACATTGGCTTTACTCACACAGTTCTTTGAATGGATATCACAAAGCTCAATTAAACGTCTAAGTACATCAGAGCGAGAATTAAGACTATCTAAGGGTCCTTGTAAAATCCTGCTGTTAATTGTTGCTTTTTATTTCTGAAAAGGTTTTTCAGTAATCCATCAGACCCCATTATAAAGCAGTATGATTGATCTAAAGTCTGTCATAGCTAGAAAGAGATAAACCACCTTCAAAATACCAAACAGGTGTTTGAAATTGCTGATACCATCTAAAACAAGACAGGCAAGGAGATATTTAGCATCACTATCACACTCAGCTTTTCCATGCCAGGGAGACACATGCTGTGTTTAAACAGCCATTTTGTTTTCTAGTGCTTTCTAAAAAGGGTTTTTAGTTGTGGGGCTTTTTCCCACAACTTCTGTCACTACTTTAGACTGTGTCTCAGCTGGTATAAAGTCACTGCAGTCAGGAGTTAAGTAATTCTATCCCTGCTTATAGCTGATTGTGAGGTAGGGACTCAAGAGTATGAGCCTTTGATTATACAAAGTACCTTGATTATATTTGTGCCAAATAAATCCACATACCCTCAATATAATTTAATAAATTATTCAAAAAAGAAAAATAACTGCTATAAAATAGCATATGCAAGTAATATTAATATTTATTAACAAACTTTCTGGCTTTTGTTTCCTGCTATACAAACCAGCTCAAGGAGTTTAAATTTATTTTTCATCTTTCTAAGGAACTAAACTTAAATGTTATTATTGTCTAAATTATATAAGATAATTAATATTTATATTGAAAAATAGATATGTGGAGAAAAAAATATTATCAGGAAAGGTGCATAGTTTAAAAATACGGGTTTATTGGATTTGTTTTAACTGTCTCTTAAATTTGTGCCTCTCTGTGTTTCCACAATTCCAGATTTCAGACTGAACTCAATTATGATGTTTTGGAAGTTCATGATGGACCAAATCTATTATCTCCACTTCTGGGATCTTACAATGGTACACAGGTCCCACAGTTTCTGTTCAGTAGTAGCAATTTCATGTATCTTCTCTTTACGACTGATAACAGTCGTTCTAACAATGGATTCAAAATTCACTATGAAAGTAAGTAATTCTTGTTAATTATTTGATTTCCCTTCCCCCTCAATGCTTACCCTAGCCATGTACAGATATCATTGGTAAATTCCTGTTATTTCCCAATCTGAGAAAGATTTAACAATGTTAAACAGCAGCAAGGATGACCACTGATTTTATTTATATTTAATGTCATTGATGTACTTCTCTGTGCTTTAAGAATCAAAAGATGAGAATGAGAACCAAATGCCTTTCTTCTGGAGGCTGCTTTTATGTCTTAATATATTTTATATGATGCATTTTTGTGGGTGTAAAACAGCATAAGATCAGGGGGATTATGAAAGTCTAAGAAAGTAACTGAATTAGTGTTCTGATTGATGTATCTGCAGCTCTAACTGAAGGTAGAGGGAACTGCAGTTTACACAATGACCTGAAAATCAAGAAACCGAATTGTTTGATGATGGATTTTTAGGGTCCTAAAAACCTGCCTATATGATTTCTTTTCTGACATAGAAGTACTCTTCTGTCGTTGTCAGTCATATAAATGATGCTGCATAAAGAATCTGTAAGATTTCATACTTGATGGATTATTGAAATTGCTGTGTTGAAATACTATAATTCAATTTACATTTTGTCTTTCTGTTTTAATAATTCCTACTTATATGAGAAATAATATTTTTACTCTTATCACTATCTTATCTGGTTAGTAAAGGTCATAAGCACATTGTTTGTCCTTCTACTTGTTGGAATTACCACCAAAATTTTTTCAGAGGTTCTTATTTTTAAACATTAATTTTTTCAATTTTCACAACCATTATAAGGATATTAAAAACAATATGCATGAAGTTGATGTTGCCAGATAAAATTTGGATTGATTTGAGCACCAGTGAATGTTATGTTCAGGCTGTTTATTAAAAAAAAAATTCTGCTATAATATCAAAATTATTAACTGTCATAGCATTCACCCACAAAATTCCTTTTCTATCCTCTTCTGCATTGCAAACAAGTGATGATTTTGTTAAGTTCTCATCCATTCTGAAGTTTGAAGGAAGGCTATATTAACACATCAGGAAAGCTAGATTAAGATTGCCAGCAGAGACCACTAAATTCGTGGATGGACTGAATAATGTTAAGTGGTACAAATTATGCTTTGGGAAGGTGAACAACAAAAAGAGGAAATCTGCATTTATTATAAATAATAAACAGTTTCAATTAAATAAAGTTAGAAAGGAAACCTGAAATTTCTTTATAAATAAATTATTGAATTTTATTATAAAATCCCATTTTTTGAAAATTGATCCCGGCCCTACAGCTCTCTACACTAGTGGAGAATAAAAGCTAAATTTATACTATCAGAGAGCATGGAAAATATATATTCTTACCATTTGTACACAAAATAAACAGTTTTCAGTTGTTTAGTTTCTGTTAATAGCCCCTGTTCATACACAGCAGTCTCATATGCATTTTATTTTCCCTTAATTCTTACTGGTTTCTCATCTTGCATTATCCAGTACAATCCAATTCTGGTTTTCTTTTCGGGAATACAAATAATAAGGATCAGTGGTCTCTTATTCATCATTTCTTCACCCTTCAAATATTGTGTGGAAAGTTAAGATCTTTTATATGTTCTTAACTTTTATGCTAATTATAATTTTCCAGACTGAATTTCTTTTTAAGGATGGATTATTTATGACTTCTGTGTAGAAATAAAAGGAATAACAGCCATAAGAAATCTTGCAATGAATACTTCTAATTTACTAACTTCAGTATTATTCGTAGAGGGTCAGATTTTTTCATTATTATTTTATAATTAACTTCTTTATATGAGCTTTATATATTAACATCTTGCTGGAAAATAATCTGAAACGTTTAATTTTTTAGCGCACATTGAATTCCCTTTATTGAGTCAATTTCTCTTTACTGTTCGGCTACTCTTTATCTTCTCGATGTCTCACATATCAAATAACACTAGGAATGAGTGAGATTTATGTAAATAATTTTTCTATGTAAATATTTAAAATACCAAAAGAAACTAAAACTTCAGCTATGCTAACAAATTTTGATCAGGAAAAAATAAAGGCTGAAAATCAGAATTTTGAGTGATCATCAAAGCTTTTTAATATCAGCGTCATGTGCAAAATCATTTGATGTTACTGAGACAGGATCAAAATAAATATCCTATAAATTATGGGATAATTTTCTTATTTTTCTAAATCCTGCAACAGTTGAAGTATTGTGAACCATCGTAGGGTAACATGGAAAAGAATAGGGGAAAGATAATTCACTGTAAATGTGTGATAATGAAGCCTTCACCTCCACGCACATTACAACCAATTACTTAAATGAATTTAAAAAAAATATATAAGTTCTTTCTTTAACAATTTTATTTTCCCTTTTTTAATTTTTTTTTTAAATCTAGGTGTCACCGTTAATACTTACTCTTGCTTGGATCCTGGCATACCAGTGCATGGACGGCGTTATGGGCATGACTTCTCTATAGGTTCCACTGTCTCATTTAGTTGTGACCCAGGTTATAGGCTGAGTCATGAGGAACCTTTACTGTGTGAAAAAAATCACTGGTGGAGTCACCCATTGCCAACTTGTGATGGTAAGGATGAATAGATTTCATACAGAGTACTTTAAAATATACAAGTTTTGCCAAACTATTATTGGTCAAAATGAGTTAAATGCCAGAGCCCATAAAACCTATATTTTTGGAAAGAAAAAGAATAGTTAGAGAAAATAAATGTCATATATATCTGTGATAAGACATATAATCATAAAAGCAGAGAGTGATAAATAGTTATTTAATCCTGCAGATTACTGAAGGTACTTCTATCTGAATTTATGTAACTGTGAGCTACCTGATTGCAAAGTTTGTATATATATCTGATTGTAAAGCACTTATTACAGGCTAAAAATATTTGTGTTTGGGTATCTGTCTATGGACGCAGATTGCTGACATAAAAAACATGAAATGAAGTTTATTGTACCTGACTCAAAAACTGCATTTTCTCCTGTTTCATGAAGATTGCTGTGTCGCTAACTTGTTACCAGAACTTGACACCCCTCAATCACTGTGGGAATTTTAGGGCCATATTATATCTGGTGGTTAATAAACCAGACAAAAGTGGAATCGAGTAACAGATCTTAACCATATAATTAAATCTGAAAAAAATTATCTAATATTTTCAATTATCTCTTGTAATCTGAATTGTTAATTTTAATTTTTCCCCAGTTGGGGTCATACCAATTATATGTAATTTTAAAAACGTAGCTTGTAATGTTTTTTCAGTTACATTATTTGAGATGTTTACTTCTTAAAATAGTTTCACTCCGTGGAGTGTGGTACATGTTTTTAGTGTTAAAAATGTTTAGGAATAATATAACTCTTTAATTATAGTGTAGTATTTAACCAGAGGAAGTCTCTTGAACTTTTATGAGCTACAGAATGTACATGATACTGTATTTTTCTAATATAATTCTTAGTGTCTCAGGACTTTCATTTTCAAGGAAAAATCTGAATGAAGACCGAAGAAGAAACTCGCTGAATTATGTGTGATTTTCTGTATGGTAGACTATTCATTCCCAGTGCACTACTTTCTCTAGAAAATGTAGGGATTTCATTAGCCTTCAGATTGTTTAGTTAGGAAATGCTTCGAGTTTTTATATTTCAGTAAGTTGAAAATGTCAGTATATGATAATACTCACAATCTGTGGTGGTAGAAAGGGGCATGAATAATCACTTTGCTGAAAATGGCCCTCTGTAGTTCTGCAAGCTCATTTTCTTAAACATTCGACATCTCAGTCAGGTTCTTGAAATGAAGAATTGCAGGGTTCCTACAGTTTGCAGTCAAGGGACTATATTTTGCTGAATAGACAGAAAAACTAAGATGTGTTTCTCATGGTGATAGGCACTAGATGGTAACCATGTAAAAAACCAGTATAAGCACACTCCCTATGAATACAGTACTCAGTAGTGAAATAAACTTACATATTGTGATAAATTTAATCTTAAAGATGCTGAACTAGCATGCAATTTATTAGTTAAATGAGGTTTCTTTTTCTCCAGAGCACATTGCTAAATGGCAATTGTCCATTCAATAAACATGCTGTCAAGGTAGGATTGAGTGCATTTATTCTACAGAAGTTAATCAGTTTATGGTTAATATAATTTTAATTTCATTACTGAATTTCTTCTGTTTTTTAAAACAATCCAAAGTCCTTGCACCCCAAAGGACATTTACTAAATGGGCTGTTCTTAGCATAAACTATGAGTATGGGTTTATATAAATCATTCTACAAATAAAAACACCAGTCACTATTACTGCTCATTCAGAATGTTACTCTGATAGTTTCTGAGGAGACATGTTCTTTTTTGATTGTTCTTTTTGGGAATTGCATCTCTTTTTTTAAAAAATTACCTCATGTAGTGATGTGGAGACAAACCATGATAATTGTGCAGATAGGTCATGGCAACTCATAAACGCATGTGGTTTGGAGAGTGACTACAAAAGGAAAACTTTTAGACTTCCTAAAGCAAGTTCCTCCTCAAAGTACAGCATGGTGTTGACTGAAATTATATCCTTTGAAGGAGTAGAAACTAAATTTTTCATTATGTCTTTGATGTTGCACATATAAACATCACCAAAAAAAAGAGCTAAAATAGATGATTATGAGCTTTGCTGAGGAAACACTACTTGTATTACATTTCTACCATTCCCATCTACTAACTACATACAACCGACTTTTTACCTATGTCTCTGGAAAGCCCTGAATTTCTTAACTGTAATCACTGCCCAGTGCTTAACTAAAAAAAGACCAAATTATATCTTATAATATCCTTTCTGTATATATGTCTCTTATACTATAAGAGAATTTTGCTTTTAAGCTTTGAATATATGTGAAGAATCCAATTCTATGCAGTATATGAATTATTGTAGTAATCCCACCAAAAATTACAAGACAATTAATGTAAAAGTTAGATATCTTGTTAAGGGTGCAAAGCGTTCTTTATTCATTTCATCGTAACATGAAATAGAATGCTAAGAGATAATTCTTACTCATTATTTGTATTAAAAATAAATATTGTCATTCCACATGACCTTCATTTACTTAAGAAAAATAATAAATAGAATGAAAATAATTCTAGCAAGATAAAAAACCTTTAATGTTTATATTGGAAACACCTAGATGCCCAAATGAACTAACAAGTATGTCTTATGCAGTACATGAGGAATATATTCAGGGAATAATGCAGAGGTGTTATGTCCTTTCTGCTGACATCTCTAAAATAAAAATAATAATTCTGTTAAAACACAGCTGCTAAAAAACCTGCTTCAAATACCAGGTGTGGTAAAGGCCAAATTTGGAAATGGAGAGCATGTTTAGTCTATTTTAGATTTAAATGAGAAGGTGAAAATGCAAGCTTATATTGTGAGTAATCTAGGCTAAAATAGTTTATATTAAATTAATCTCTTGTGTAATATAACTCAAGTCCAGGGTTTCTTTCTTGAAGCTGAGTATGTTAATTTGATGTTCATATCGTTATTTATTTACCCCTACTGAACTACATCCTATTTTAAGATACATTGTATTTTCTGTAATTAGAGAAGACAAATGCTGAAATTTCTTGGTCTGTGAAGCACAGTATATAAGATTCAAACTCTAATTCACTGTTTTAATCATTTTAAACTCTATTTTATATGCCACTTTTATTATCCAATTGCACAATAAATGAAATTCATCTCAGAATTACATTTTTAGTTGGAAGTTAGAGTAAATTAAGCAAATTAATGTAATGAGGCCTCTGTGTGTTTGTGCACTTATATATTTGTATTTAGACATATGTACACAAACATATTTCCATATAAATAGATTTTTCCTTTTTTTTCTCTCTGCAGTTCTTTCTAAACTAGCATATGTTATTAGTCTTCTTGGATGATGCTTGAAATCTAAAGCTAATTGTTATTAGTAATCAATTGCAGTTGTGTGTTTTCTCTTCCCATTACCTCTGAAAAACAAATAGATTTCAATTATTTGTACTTACAAAAAATTGAAGTTATGGAAAAAAGTTGGTTTTGTTTTTGCTTTTTTAAATTTTTTTTTCTGGAAGTTTTTCCTCTTCTTAAGAGAATTTTATCTTTCCTAAGAAAATTGAGTTACATAATTGTACGTTAGAGTCTGAGTTGTGGTTGGTGATCTATGGCTAGTCTCTTGAAAAATCTTTACATAAAAAAATAATAGGTGATACCATTTGAAAATGTGAAAAATATTAATTTCAAATGGTGTCACCATCTTCAATTAGGCTAAAAAAGTAAAACAGTTTGAGATTTTTTAAAAGTGAATTACTAGTAAACACTCTAATTTGAAATACATCAAAAATGCAATTATATATATATCTGTATCTATTTTACTTACTAAATAACTCATACTTCATATTTTATGTTCTTTTTGGATATGCGGGCCCTCTTCCACTCATATGCATTTTCTTGACATTTCATATCACTATACTCTTCATAACTCTGAGATTGACTTGTGTTACATCAAAACAAATTAGTTTTAAATAGATCGTAAATTGTACTTGTAGACCTTTTGTGACAGCAAACATTAGCAGTTTTTGAGTTTTCCTGCACGGTTTAAAAACCAAATTTTAGAGGGTTTTCTGTGAATAAGTGTTAAGCTAGCTATATAGGATAAGCCCTGCAGGAAAAGAATATACAAACTGACTTCTACAGTAAAATATATGTTAAAACCAGAACAGAGGACATGTGAGAATAAAACGGAAAAAACAAACAAACAAATATGAACAAAAATGTCAAAATCAAATATGAAGTATCCTAGAAGTTTCTGTGTTTCTATAGCATAGCTGCTGGGATAAGAGAGCCAAGTACTTGCAATTGTTAATGCAGGGGCTGTAGAGCTGGAAAACATATCTTATTGAAGTAGATTAAAAAAACCTCTCTCATTACTGATCCAAAATCATAGATTCTTATGTGGTTTGCCAGCCTTCCCAAGTGAGACCCCAAGAGGGAATAGAACATAATGACAGTTTAGCAGAAGATCAAATGGGTAAAAATAGACTATGAATAAATTTAGGCTGGAAATTAGAAGGCTATTTCTAGTATTGCAAGATTGATTTCCAATAACAGTTTTATAGAAGCATGAAATATGGTCTGAAGTGGAACTTTGCTATGAACGACAAAACTCAAGTGTTTTTATTACAATTATTCATGTATTTTAGGGATGAAGCATGGCCTGGGTGTCTCTCACTGAGACACGAGTAGCCTGACAAAAAGTTCTGAAATTGTTTGGGCCAGAAATTATTTTCAAAATATATATTGGACCATTTTCTAAGCTAGACTTGCTTGCTGTCACTTTTTCTTTTTCTTATGATTGATCATGTTACTGAGCAAAATTAATTCAGTTGCAACAAAAGAAAGTGTAAATAATCAACCCGATAATTTAAGACTTTATTTCAGCTGAACATCTGATGTAGTCACCAAACTCCACTATTAAATTGGAATCTTCATTCATAGTTATTTAAAACTTGCTTCTTAAATTGTTACATCATTTCTAATCACACAGTGTTGTAGAGGTATTCTATACTATATTTCCAGGTACCTATTTAATATATTATTTAATATATTTAATATATTCGCTTTTATATTTTGTTGTCTTTACTTTTTTTGATGTTGCTGTTGTTTTGCATTTAGTTTTGGGGTTTTTTAATTTTCTTTTTTATTCTGATTCTCACTGTTTGGAAAACAGTAATGCAGACGTGTTGAATCAGCTTCTCTGATTGCATAAAAAAAGAAATTTTTAATTAGTGTCTTAACATAATATTCAATTTTCCACATTAGAAATCAAAAATAGTGCTTTAGTTATTTCCTTAAGTATTCATTCTACTTGTACTCTTTCCTAGGTTCCATCTCTGTATAATCAGATAAAATGAAAGAAAAGTAGAATTTGGAAATATGCATGTTTATCCTTTGCTCTTCTTATTTTTATGTGCTCCTGTTTTTCCTTTGCACTCTGAAAAACAGTCAGATGCTAGCAGTGATATTACATGCTTGGGCTGTTAGCCATCTTATCAGGGCCAGTTGCACAACTACTATTTCACATTTGTCAGCTTGGCTTTATTTTCTAAAAGGCTGGTCCCTTGATGCCTTTTTCTGCCATCTGCTTGCCTTCACAGAGTTACACTGAGGGCCTCATGGCATGCCATGGATGTTTTGATACTGTTTGCTGAAAGGTTTTCCAAACACCCCCTGTAAAATATATTATTTGTTTGGCCTATATCCCATGATTATAAAAACTGGATGTATTTTTTATTTAATGGATGAAGTAGATAGTTTCCATCAGGAGCTCCAATAACGTGCTGTCATAGCCCTGATTGTGTTTTGCTAATGTCTAAATATAGCAAGACCAGATGATAAGGGTGCAGTACTTGCCTTCTCTGTCTCTTCATCAGAGAAGTGAGGAGGAAAATTAATATGGAAGGAGGTTATTTGCCTGTGGCAACGAGGAAGAGATTGGGCAGTTGTGGTCCTAGAATGTCTTATTTCAGCCTGTGGTACTGGATTTGCAAATTTCCATCTTACAACTAGGCTAGAAAGTTGGCAGGAGAAATAGCACATACAAAGCAATCATGAGGCTATCCAGATAGGTCAGCACATTTAAAACAGAAATATAGTTAGTTTGTTAATTAGTTATTTAGAATGATCAAACAAATTTTAGCTAGGCAAGATAGGGCAATCTTCATCCTAGGATATAGGATGAAATTCCATTTCTGATTTATCAAAAAAGTGTTATTAAATGTATGCTTCTTTTCATGCCCTGAACACAGTGATGGTATGCAGTGCCATAACCTCATTATGAAAAATAATTGATCTTTATGAAAACTTACCACAGTGCTACTGAAATGTCTGGAAAATGCATGTATTTTATTGACTCAATTGTCTGCTTAGGTACAGGGTGGGATTGAAGGCACATTCTGGATATTCTCTTGATTCCCTGTCTGTTGAGCCCTTAAACCAGTTATGAATTTACATCTACAAGCAGCAAATTGTGGCATCTCAAATACATAAAATTAATAACAAAGGCATAATGGGTATAACTTCCATTCTTTACTCTGTCAATGTATAGCAGAAATTGCCATAAGTAGCATAAATACCAACATATAGCAGAAGAAACAACATGATACAGCAAATTACTCACAGCACCTTTCTCCTGGGGTATGTAAATATTTGAGCACATACTGAAAGGCCAAACCTCTCCCTTCCATACTACTGAGTGCTGCGTTAGTAGCTGCTACTGATGTTACAGGAGGAGCAGGAGCAGGTTAAGGCAGCCAGGGCAGGTGGGGCAGCAGCTCTTGGATAGGGGCATTGTTCCTCCAGCCTCTGATAGGCCCTTCCCTCACCCCCATTGCTGAGGCAGCAGTGTGGGAAGCACAGAAACGGGCAAGAAATAGGTGAGTGATAGTTTATAGAACAAGAAATAGGTGAGTGATAGTTTATAGAACAGGAGGGTTTGATATTTGTGTTCACTGGAGTTACAGACAAGTAACCGCCATTAACATCCCTCCAAACCTGCCCTTCAAGACCTTTAACATCTACTAAAGAGAAGAATTTGTGTTAATTACTTTGGAAGGACTGCTCTTATGGAGAACTGCAATCAACTTTACAAGAATGGTCTAGATTATTTGACCTGAAACTGGAGACAGTCGTTCACTGGGGTTTTTTTTATTCTAAATTATTTCTACAAAATAATTTAGGTAATGCATATAATTAGGATAAGGAAAATAAAAGGAATAGATGCTTTTCTCCTTGAGAAAAAAATAAAACTACTTATTTGTTTTATAATGTATGCCCTTCTGAAATGATCTATATTAATAGAACTCTGATGTAATAACTTGCTACTGAATTTTAATAACTGTTATTGATATATGATAATTCTAACATGCAAGACTCTTCCTTACTAAAAATTGCTTGATTAATGTTTTGTTTCAAAAACCCTGTAATAGAAAATCATTGAACTATAAATTTTTTCCAGTGTTGTAATGACTAAGTATTTGTATTTTTCATTAATTCAAGGTTTGTTTAATTTTTATACTGCTCAATTACTGATTAGGGTTACTTCTATAAAGTTGCAAATGAAATTACAGAAATTCTTATTCTTATATTGGAAGCTGTCATTAGCACTAAGATCATAGGTATAAGCACATAACCAGTAATTAAAATTGTATTCAAGAAACCATGTCAACCTTCCCTATACAAATATTTTAAATAAATAATTCTTCAGTAGCCAAGATCCACCATTTTAACTCTCCAAGCTTGGCTTTAGTGATATTGTTTGGCTCTGTATCATCTGCCTTCATCTCTCTGCTGAACTTAATGACTTTCAAAGAGATTACAGAAAATCTGAAAAAACAGCTAATGAAATTTGATTTTGATTATCTTATGCATATTAAACACAAATTAATTAATCATCGATTGTATTTTTTTATGTTGTAAAAAAATGACCTGTAGTTATATCTTGAATTACTAAATCATTTGAGAAACTACTTTTAAGTAATTTTAAAGGCTGAAATTTTTAGGCTTATTTTCTCACATTTTCTCTTATCTGTACTTTTTTTTTATTCTCATTCTTCTTATTAAACTTGTTCTTTTTATTTTTATTGTTCTAACTTTCTTTGTTTCTAGCTTTATGTGGTGGAGATGTTAGAGGACCTAGTGGAACAATTTTATCTCCAGGTTATCCAGATCTATATCCAAATTCACTGAATTGCACATGGACTGTGGATGTTACCCATGGAAAAGGTAAATAGATATTTTTCTCTTTTTCCACTTTTTTTTTCTTATAATATATAAGTCCAGTATTCTCTGCTCTAGAAGTAGACCTAGGTTAGCACCAAAGCACTAGGATATACATTGCTGATTTTTGGGTTTGTTTAATTTTCTTGTAGTAATTCCTAGGATTCCAGAAGTGGACTTGGTCTTTATACCTCCCACAGAATGCTAAGTCAGTGAGAAAGAATTATATAATGACTGATCACAGAAGCTGAAGGACAGGAGGCTTTTAAGGGAGAGGTGGTTATTTCTTGAAGGTAGATTTCAGGTAAAAGATGTAATACTGATTTTAACTCTTCTCTGAGAGTTAGGACACAAATGGAAGCTGGTATTCCCAGGTAGCAAAGTTTTCTGGAAATAATGTGTCCTAGTTGCTTTCAAAAAGGTTTTGGTACTAGATGAGATGGATCATACTTTCAGGTTTTTGTTGGTATTTTATATTAAATATGGGAGTGACTGCACAGTACTCTTGTGCTATGGGTGGAAAGGGCTGGAGAGGTATAAGATTTCATGGTAAGGGAAGGAGACAGAGATAGATGTCATAAGAGTAATTGAGCATCAAGAGGGTAAACTGGTAAGAACATGAAAAGGAGAATTATATTGCAACGCTGGAAAGAATACAGAAAAAGAAATGAAAGGCAGAAGAAGGAAGACAAGTTCAATTCCAAATTTCATCAGTGTTCTCTGTGAGGGCATGAAAAATGTGACAAAGTGTGCTGATGATGTATTCTCCTAAGAAAGAGTTATTGATAACATAAAAATAAGACTTCAGATACAGAGAATTGTGCTGATCTGTGATCCTCTTATTCTATTTTGTACAAATAGTAGGATAGTTCCTCATCTAGATGTTAAATCACTCTGACTGGTTGTCCCATTTAAAACTCCTTTAAGCGTTAAAGTGGGAAAACGTATTTCTCAAAATTATTGCTGGAGCTGTTCCATACTCTCTCTTATTATCAAGTGATGTCTTTATGTCAATGTAATTTGATTCTAAATATCCACAGCGGAAAAGCCTTCTGAACTTACTGATGCTAAATCACATGCTACATTTGCCCTTGTTACCTCTAGGTGTGATACATGGCTTTTCCAGTTGTGGGAATACAAGGGACTGTGCATCTTTTGTTCTTCCAGATAAGCAAGAAAGACTAATAGAAAGGGTAAAGAAACTGTTAGGCCTGTAGTCATTTATCTTGCACTCTGTCTGAGAAGCCATTGGACAACAGCACAAGCTTTATGATCTGAGAATTGAAGGCAAGTAGCAGAGATGGATAGAGTCTAGCTTCATGGACATGGCAGAAAATGATGTGAATTCCACAGTAAAAATGAGGTCAGATTAAGCCATGTTTTTCAGGATTCTTGGACTACATTTTATTAACACTTTCATTTTTCTTAAATTAAAAATAGGATTATGAAGAAAAGTACTTGGGAAGTTTTGGTTGTTTTTTTTTGTTTTGGTTTGCTGTTTTTTTCTTTTTTATAAAATGAAGTAGATTTTTTGTAATTTATCTTTTTTTTTTTTTTTTTAAACCTCAGCTAGAGAAGTAGTTAAAAGTTGGGATAAATAAAAGCTGAAATTCTCAGTGTTATTTTACATGAGGCTGTTAACCTGCCATATATAATGAGACTCCAGAGAAAACAAATTTGCAGAAACAAAATATACAGGGAATGACATAATAGCACAAATATGGATATTTATAAGCACATATACACTGATACATATATGCACACATATTTATAGACTCACATTCTTGTTTGATTCAATGTCATGCAATGTTACACTCTTGGGGCAGAAAGCTGGAAAGCTGCTCAGTGGAAAAAGACCTGAGGGTGCTGGTTGACAGCAGCTGAACATGATCTGGCAGTGAGCCCAGGTGGCCAAGAAGGCCAGTGGCATCCTGGTCTGTGTCAGAAATAGAGTATCCAGCAGGGCCAGGGCAGTAATTGTTTCTCTGTACTGAGCAATGGTGGTCCTGTGTCCAGTTCTGGGCATCCTCAGTAAAAGAAAGACGTTGAGGTGCTGGAGCATGTCCAAAGATTGGACATTAGGAGAATTTTTTTTTCATGGAAGGAGTTATCAGGCATTGAAACAGGCTGCCCAGGAAAGTGACATCCCTGGAGCTCTTTAAAACACATGTAGATGTGGCATTAAGGACGTGGTGGACTTGGCAATGGTGGAGTCCAAGAGCATTGGACTCAATGATCTTAGAGGTCTTTTCCAACCTAAATGACCAATGATTGTGTAAGTTTTATATTATTGTGTGGAAATGTTATTAAGGAAAAACATTAAGTATGAACTCAATGTCATATTTTGACTTGGACATTTAGATTTATGCTGCTCAAAGGGATGCTGGAAAAAATTGTAGAGTATTTGCTCTGAGTAGGAAATAGTGTATGAAATCCTCATACTTTGTACTTGTTGGCAAAAGGCTATTAATTCTTTAAGCTCTTCCTGTTGTACTGCATGAGGAAGATAGCTTTCCTTTTATGACAATAAGTCACAGGCTTACTTAATTTAAATTTCTAGCAGTAAAGTCCTGTGTCACAGTGAGCTAGTCAATTAGGACATTCTGTATTTAATGGAAAAATGCTTATATCTTCAGGATATGAGTCATTGCACCCTGAAAAGGTATCTAAAGCATATGGAATGAACTATCCTCTGAAGGCACCTGTTTATCATCTAACGTCCAGGGGGTTAATATAGTCCCCAGATGAATTGTCTATGGGGAGACTGAGTGACTAAGTTTTATATAGTTAACATTTAGAGAAATTAATCCTCTACATATAAATGGGTTATTTTAATGAGAGGGAGAAATAAACTTTGTTCTGGATATCTCATTTTCTGGCCAGTTTCATGGCTAGTATAAATTCAACTTCAGAAACTTGAGGAATATCTTCTAATGGCTACTAACTAGAGAGATGATTTTTACTTTAGACTGTCTTGGGGGGTTTTTTGTTTGTTTGTTTTTTGCTTGGTTTTTTTTTCCCCACAAAGTTTTATGATTTTATGTCAGTCTACCAAGAAAAAGTATATAACTTGTAGCTCCAGAATGCTGTGAGGTACAACTTCATACTGCTATTACATAATAACAGGTAATTAAATGCATAGATTTAGTTATGATGTATATTTTATGTCTATATATGTTGTATTGCTAGTAAAAACAGTTTCTGTGTTTTTATTTATTGTTCTAATAATAATACCGCAATACAAATAGATGTGGTTTTAATTTTACTCTTCAAGTGTATCTAAAGTTTTAGAACTAATTTTCCATTTGTATTCTTATGGAGCAGCATTATGATTCTTGAGTGTCCGTTACAACTTGATATAATTTTCTTTCTTTTTTTTATTAAATTTGTTGACTAGAGAATTGAACATGTATTTTAAACATAATTAGTATGTCTATTTATTACTATTTATGAAGAGAAAAGGAAATATCTATTGACAATAACTATTACATTTTGCCTGGGATAAGAATGCAATTTAAATACATAGTGAAATCAAATTTTTAGAGTATCAGTCGTACCCTTTAAAAGATCTATTTTGAGATAAATTAGTTAACCCATCCATCCCCCAACAGTCTGGATTGTAACATAGAGAGGAAACATTTTACAGTGTTATCTCTTCATATCTTCATTTCAGATTTAAAATGTTCTCCTTAAAAAGAAAGGTGCATGTGAGGCAGAATGAGAAGGAATCTACCTGAACATTTCTTTTAAAATTCTTCCCTGGAGAAGACACAATCTGTCACACAGCATATATTAATGTGATTAGAATATTTTCTGAAGAAAACTGAATTGTACAGCTGCTGCTGGAATATACCTTAGGGTTTTGCTAAGAAATGTCATGGCAATCTGGAAAATTGATTGAAACATTCCCTTGAGTTAAACCTTGAGTCTGATGTTTGAACAATACTCAGTGAAGCTCAGCTGTGATTCACAGGAATTTCATTATTTTGGGTTACTACCATAAAATTTTCTTTGGCATTTCTGATTTTATTGTTTCAGTATATATGTATGCATAAAAAGGGCCAAAATTAATTTGGAGTGCAATAAATGCAGCAAATATGAGCTGAATTTCAGTCTTATTCTGTATATATATATCACGTGGGGTTTTTTAAGAGCTCTTTTCATTTCATATCATCACTGCATCTCGTATGAACTAAGTTAAAAACACCCCAGACATTTAAGAATTTTTTTTAATTCCAAAGCTACATTTATATATATTAGTTCAAAAGATATGCAACTCAATCTCAATTCCAGAATTCTGTGTGTGATTTTTCTAATTTATTTTCACACAAGCTGGGAGAAATAAAGGATGAACAAAATAGATGAATGTCTTTGCTCATATAATTAGTAAATTCAGAATTTTTAAAAAACAGAATAAATATTTTGGATTATTTATTTTTACCATAAGAATAAAATCAAATCCTATCCAGTAATTTCTGTACCAGTGCTACTAAGTAAGGATGTGTTTTTCTGGATCCAGAGGAAGTATGTGATGTGCACGGAGTTTTAAGAAGAGAAGGAGGTACCTACTTAAAAAGCTGAATGGTTTTCCAGTCTTTTTAAAGGGAAGCAAAAGATAGAGGTCTGAAAGGTCCAAGGTTTTTCTCTGACTACTCCCATCTGTATGTCCAGCTGATGGCAAGACTAAGCACATTTTCCAAAGATGCCAGTATAAATGGCTGGTCACACAGATTAGCAAGGACAGAGTGTCCTATTGGCCCACACAGAAACTCCGCATTGAAACAGACAGGAACACCACAGGCAACCAAATCCTATTTCTTTATCCCGATTAAGGGGGAAAGGAGTTTGTTAGAAGTGATACTCACACACATGCATGTGGCTCCCACAACCTTACATGGTCTGATGCAGGAGCTGAACTCAGGATTCTATCCTGCTAGGTGCTGCCTGTCTGTGACCAATGGCCCTTTTTCCAGTTGTCCCCTGATCTCATCTTGCTCCCAAGACAGCCCATACTGATGTTCACTTGTGGTCACCCATGTGCTCACACTCTAGACAGAAGACACATGGACACAGTAGTCAGGAATAGAGTTTTAAAATAATAGAGGATAGGCTGCAGGGATTAGAGACTTAACCCTCTCTCTTTTCCCACACTTTTTTCACTCTTACCTAGCATGATCCCTTCCTTTGGCCCAAAACATCTCACAAACAGTTTTGAGGTCTCCGACTACCATTTAAAAAAATCTCATCTTTGATTTTACATAATCTCAAAAATTCCCTCAAGTACTCCCTAGTAAATTTCTGATTTTCATGTGACCCAAGATAAAATTCTGTCCCCCATTATCATCAATTTCTAAGTTCTGATTTAACTGCTTTAAGATTACAGTGATACATTTAATTTACCGTCAGACAGAAACATAAGAATTCTGGTCTTTGTTATTACCTCCACTTAATCCTGCTCATTAAAGCTTATGCGTGTGTGTATAGCATTCATACTTCTCTCATTTCTTGTCTTTGCTACCTGTACTGAAAAGTTCTTTACCAGGTTCATAAACCAAGTGTCCTTGCATTCCAGATACCCATACAAGCTGTATTTTTAGGTATGATTGAGTTGCAGTAACATAAATGTGTAATGTTCTTCGGACAACCTCAGGAATATTATTTAAACAAACAAACAAAAAGCCAATAAAACCAAAAACGTTAACAGGCAATTGTAATGAGAACTTCTGCAGCTGCACATGAAGTCTAGAAAAGGTAACCTACAACACCTGAAGGCGCACGATATTTCTGTATTTAGACAGCTGAATCAACAGCGTATATCTAGTTTGGATTTTATTACCCTGTTTGGGAAATTTGGGGCTGGTGGTGTCAGGGTTGGGCGAGTGGTGCAGTGTTGGGTCAGTAGGAAGGGGGACTATTTCTTTGATTTTTGATTAAAATGTTCTACTGTTATCAATCTGTTGGCCATGAGAGTACCAAAAGTCTGTAATCTTAATCTACTATGTTAATCTGCCATCACATAGATGGATCATTCTAGGTATTACATATTAGATATATTTGAGGAGCCTGAATCATTGTTTTATAACCTACATGATAAGACTGAAAATGATATTACACTAGAGGTATCAGTAATCACTGAAGCTAACTAATGGATTCTTGTGTTTCTTTTTCTTGGCTTTTCGTGTATTCTACCAAAAGATCATGGTCTAACCCTTAGTTAAAATGCAGAAGTGATTTGCCTGTCTTGATCTTTAAGTCTTTTTATTGCTATTGTGTCCAAGAGATAACTTTCTTTCTAGATATGTGATCATTTATAGATGATGATTGGCAAAAAAATGGTACTGTTGACATATGCCACATCTTATTAGGAGGCCTCCCCTTTATTGGGAGGAATTGGTGCTGCTACTGTATGTGCCATTAGAATTTAATATAATATATTTTATAATCTTTCCTTCCACTGCTGCTTTTCAAGGATACTGGTGTTTGTATATAAGAAATAAGGTTTACCTTTTTTATTCTTCCATTGACTGTTTGTAGTTTTGAACATACATAGTGCATCACTGGATTTTACACAAAAATGTAAGCATATATCTTTAAATTATATAAATCAGACGTCCATATTTTTCAGCTAAAGGCAAAAGTTAATGATGGTGTCAAAATAAAACCTGCTGCAAAGACATTTTAATTCTAAAATCAGGACGGACATTTCATTTTTAGAAAGACTGGATTATCTTCATTTTCTAAATGATGATTCATAATGTGATGCATGAATTTTAACCTTGGGTTTGTTACATGGATGTTAATAGGGTGATATGTAAATCTAATTCTACTTTTTCTAATAGGTGTGCAGTTCACCTTCTACACGTTTCATTTGGAGGATCATCATGACTACTTACTAATAACAGAGAATGGCAGTTTCACACAGCCATTGGCACGACTGACTGGCTCAGAGCTTCCTTCACCCATCAATGCTGGTCTCTATGGAAATTTCAGGGCTCAGTTGCGGTTTATTTCAGATTTTTCAATATCATATGAAGGATTTAATATTTCTTTCTCTGGTAAGGCAATACCTGCAATATCTTACTCCTGAAAAAGTTGCTATTTGGGGTTTTTTTCTGTATTTTATATATCAAAAAAGAAAAAAAAAACCCAAACCAAACCAAACCAAACCAAACCAAACCAAAAAAAAAAACAACAAAAAACCAAAACCAACCAACCAACCAAAAAAAAACCATCAACAAAAAAAACCAAAAAACCAACCCTGAAATTATTTTGGTGAATAGATATACTGAATAATTATATTGTATAAATAGTTTCCTAAAAACAATAATTTCAAAGCAAGTCAATCTCCGTGCCTCTGTAGAGGCAAAGGACATTTGTGCTGCACGATAAATAAGATGGCAGTAAACTGTAAGGCCCATTATCAAGTGAGAGGAGGAAACAGAACTAGTTAAATTTCAGTTGCTGAAATTCCAGATGAGCTCAAGTGCCAGTGATTTAGTTTTTGTTGTGCCATTGTTTTAATTTGTTTTATTTACTGGAATTATTTATGATTCTTACAAGAATGATAGATCATATTGTGTTATGCATCTTCAAAACATTGCGAATGTATTAATTTGCCTTACTTTTCAACATAGTATAATTATCAATTTAACATTTACACAATAATTTTGTTTTGAAATCTGATGCCTGTATTGATATTGAGGCGGAAACACACAGAAATTACTAGACTGCAAGAGCGCATGTATGACTGATAGAGAACATGGTCTCGTGCAATCTGACATGCTCTTGTTTTCAGAGTATAATCTTGAACCTTGTGAAGATCCTGGGATCCCACAATTTGGTAACAGAATAGGATTTAATTTTGGAGTCGGAGATATTCTGACATTCTCCTGTTCATCTGGATATCGTTTAGAAGGAGCTTCAGAGGTTATTTGTCTTGGTGGTGGACGACGAGTATGGAGTGCACCTCTGCCAAGGTGTGTGGGTACGTGGTCAGCTGCTTTCATTTGCTTGTATGTGTAGTCATTGTCCATGGATTTGCAGATTTAGAGCATGGAAAAGCATGGTAATACACCTCTTTTTAATGTACTCTCTTATTCTCCATATCTCCTTAGTTAGTTTTTGAAATATTTTTAAAATATATTTAGCATTGTAACTATAAGTGGACTTCATAGTCCATACTTGAAAGCAATTTAAATTGAGGTCACAATGCTTATTGTTCTTACTTGGATTAATAGGTTAGGAAAACTGGATATAAATTTAAATCAGCATTTACCAGTTCAGATGTCAGGTAATTTATTTTTTTTACTCTTTTTTTTCTTTTTTGGTCAATGCAAGCTCCTAAGTGTTACCTGTATTATAAAATAATATTTAGAGTATTTAGACCAGATTTATTTCATAAAACTAAGTCCATTTATAGAAGTACAGTCAACCTGGACATCCTATGTAAGAACCATATCCTCAGAACAGTTATTCTGGTTTTTAAATGATACCAAAGATAGCTGAGAAGAAACACTTTCTGATTATTCCTACCTACAACTCTCCACTTACTGGAGAGGCAACCTAAATATGTAGCTTTGACTAGAAATTTAGTTTTAAATGGTTAAAGAATGTTGATTGAGGTGAACTCTTCCTAAATTATTTGGTTTTCAGTCCTGTTGAGAAGAGATAAAACAATAAGATCTTTAAAAAGGAGGATGATTACTTAAGTGTCTGCTTTATTTTTACTTTAGAGTATATATTGCTGAAATTTATTAAAGAGGATGTACTATATGGAAAGGTATATACATGAAAACATCTGTATCAGTATATGTATCAGTGTGCATTTAAAATATTTTATTTTTTCATACTAAATTGTATGTTAGTAAAACATAAGTGTCTTTCAGACGTTGATTGCATAGTAACTATGGATTGATTATGTGTTTCCTCTTATTTCTTGTTAGCTACTGTATCAAAACTTTTAGATCCAAACCACTCCTATGCTTGCCTCAGTATAAGGAAAATTATGAATTTAGTTCATGTATTAGCAACACTTATATATGCACCTGCAGAAGATATGGTTTAGAAGCTCAGTCAGAGCAATGAATGAATAAAAGCTATTTTTGTGTTGGGATTGACAAATTTTTAGCCGTAAGAATAATAATGGGTGTGTGCACAGTCAAGAAGGCAGGTTAAATTTCAGTAATAAATTTCTGAGAGTGTTAATATACAGAAAATGAATTGGTAAATTACCAGCAAAAAGAAACTTCGATGGCAGCATAAAATAAAAAAAAAATTGCTATAAAACTTTCATGAACTCGAAAAATAATGTTTATGTTTGTTTATTGGGGGAAAGGAAAAATGCAATACCACAAGGAATAAATTATTTTCTAGTCAAGTCTAAGTTTTCTCCTTACTTCTGAAAACAAAAGATAGTCTCAACTGGAATGGCTTAATTAGCAATTTTCCCCCATAAGTATCCAGCCATTGTCAATCTTGTGCCTAATTTATGTGTCAAAATAATTAAATTCAAACAAGACAAGAGTAGAAATTCCCGTTGACCACTTATATTGGACTCAAATTTTATGTATCGTTACTGTTGCTCATGTTTGGCATTTTTTGTCAAAATGATTAATGAGACAATGCTTCTGATATAACGTGCATTTTTTCATACACACAACATCAATTGGGAAGTGACCATTGCTCATAGTTTTTTTGTTCATCTTGTCAACACAAGAACAAAATGCAAGGAAGGCAGATAAAGTATAAGAAGTTTGGTGGAATGCCAAGCATCCTGGATACAAGGAAGGCCAATGTTTTGGGTCTTGAAACAGAGTAGTCAATCATAATAAATTCTAAACCAAATAATTTGCCGGGAAATTAGAAGCTGTCTTTTCTTTTCTTGTTTAAAAGCTGAATAAATAATTTTTATTTGTTAATTAATGTTATTATTTAATCTATGATTTTTTTTATATTTGACATAAGAATCAAGAAATTAATTTTTCAATTCGGAATTATTAAATGTAAAATAAATATTCAAATAGCGAACAAATATATTATTACTGAAATTTTAAAGCTGAATTTCTCAAATGATATTATTATCTCAATTCAGTAGGGCTTGATGTTGTGCTGGAATAATTTTTATAATAAGATTTTTTCTAAAAAAAGCATAAACATTTTCCATTTTTCTGTTCACTATGTGATACAACACTTCTTGGGGTGGATGTCTGTGGTCACTTATGGAGCAAGCACTGTTCGATGGGAGCTGAAGCTATGATGTGTTATCCATTCTGTGTTGTCTAACGAATCTGAAACACACTCTGTATGAGTTACTCCCAATTAACTACAACACAGCCAGCAGTACAAGCTATTAATAAATGGGTGTATCTAATGATGACAGAAAATAGTCCATAATCTTTGAATTGCTTGCTTTGAACTTTTTGATGGACAGTGAAAAAAAATCTCTTTTTGACTCTTAAAGAAATACCTACAGTAAGTATGAATGCTTGTTCATTTTTGGCTTTTTATGAAAAGCATACTCTAAGATCTGGGTAGTCCTAAGGAATCAACATTTTCCTCAGTATGCTCGGGCTTTGTCTCCAGCTTATAATATAGAGCAGAGAAATCGTCTTACATTTGTGATTATGGAATTGTTATCATATGATTGTAGTGCCTCTGAAATGTTCTGAGGCATTTGGAGTTCAGATGTCTTTGCCCAGTTCTCTTTATAATTTTCAGTGCCATAAGTAACTTACAAGAACTTTCTGTAACGCTGTTACAGATAGGAACAAACAAGAGCAATTATTATTGCTTTAAAGGGAAAAATAGTGACATAGAAAAAATTAAACTTTTCTTATAATTAATAATGGAATGAAGATGATTAAAGATCTGTTAAAACACTGTCATTCCTTAGTTTCATGATTTATTTTCATGCTATATTCAAATGGTAACCAAATGCAGTGTTTATATTCAGCACACATATTTCTTTCTTGGAATTGCTTTTCTTTTCAGTGAAATGTAGAAGATTGTTTCTATTATGCCAGGATATCTTATGTCTTTTTTTTTTCTCTCCCCTGCCCTTTTTCAGTTTGTTTTTTCATTCCTTATAAGGTTCTCTAATAGCTAAATTCTATTACCTGTCAATATAGCAGTCATGTCTGAATTTATAGACCCTAATAGTTCTTTGTCTATGTAAAATAATCTGTGTCATCATAGCTTCCCAACCATGTCGAGTATTTTCCTTTGACTTTCTTAGGGCCATGCAGTTTCTTTCCAGACTGCTAAACCTTCACTGGAAGACATTGATGTTAAAACTTTTTCCTGCTCTGCTACTTTCACTTTTTCTGTTCATTCTTCTCAGGTCCTAAACAGTGTCTAATTCTGGACTTACAGATTTCTAATAGGCTATGCCCCTTGAAATTATAAAAAGCCAACAATAGAACATAAAAAAATCTACAGGCAAACACATTAATTTCAGTCATGTTGCATATTTTTCAGATCATATTGCACATGAATTTTTGCAGGTCGAGATTTTTGCCAAGGTGTTTACTGATGTAGCTTCTTTGCCAAGAACAGACATTCCAGAAGTGTCTGAAAGGTTATATTGTATGAGAGAAAAAACAAACTGTGTGTTGACTGGATATGCATAAATATGAACCCAAGGAAGTGAAGGTTCTACCACAGATACATCTTTAGTAAGTTCCCTTATTAGCAGGAGAGCCATTAGCTACCCTCTGCACATCTTATTCTATATGCCATTGATCTTGCTCCATCTGCATAGCTTTTTCCATTTCTGTGCATACAAAAAATTTAAGATAAAGATTGTTTTTAAAACATTTTGCTTGGAAAAAAAGGTCCTTTTTGCTGCTTTTGAGATTTCTTTTAATACATGGAATGTTTGGGCAGCAGGAATTCTGAGTTTAAGGATTGTGATATCAACTTGTAAATGTCATTGATTCATCTCAGAACAAATGAAACCTAAACTTTCTTCTGTTCATCAGAAGTAAATTTATTCCCTTAAATATTTCTTCTATAATGTGTGGTTAAGTTAAATGTCTGCTATTTTCTTCAGGGATAAGATTCCTGAAAAAAGCAAAATTCAGTCATTGCGGGCTCACTATATGTTGGCATAATAGCATTATGATGTGATAAGAGATTCCTTAGTATTTCTTATGAATTTTAATATTTTGCATCAAGTTTTAACTGCTCCAGTTCCCCATGTGGAAGTTTTTACTAAGTTCCAACATTTTCAGCAGTTCCTTAATTATTTTGTGGAGGGCGTTTTTTTTGTTTGTTCATGTTTTGGGATATTTTTGGTGGTGTTTTCTATAAGAATATTAAGTTAGTTTAAAGGAAAATCATGCACACTGGTAGTTTAAATTCTCCTAATATAGAGTGTGGGTTTTTTTAATACAATTTGCCTTGTTAATGCAGAAGCTCATTTGTCATGCTATTTCTTTACCCTTCTTTGATTGATTGCAATGCAGGAGCATATTATTTAAAGTATATGGGACTCCTACCCATTCGTGTCAGCTGGAGCAATCAGTTATGAAAAATAATATTAATAATGTAAGTAATTCTTTCTAAGACAGATTTCTTTTGTATTTGGCCATTGGCCATTTGGCCATTGATGTGGAAATATCGTCTTTCTGTAAAATTATTTTAGGTCATAAATACAGGATCTTCCCAGATCTGGAAATACTGTCTTTCTTTATAAGATAAACAATATATTCATAAAACAGCCAAAAAAGTATTTGCAAAGTATATTGAAAATAAGTTTAATGCACAAACAGTCACATGAATCTTTTGATGTGATCAACTAGGAAGTAGATACCTGTATTGCAGATACGTAATGAGAAAATTCTGTTAATAATTTTTGTCTATATGAAAGGAAGTCTTGTATTTTGGAACAACATAAAATAAAAGGAAACCCCACTATTCTTAATGATTGAAGAAGACAATGCTCTTTTCACTTTTTTCATCAGCATAAGGTTCCCTGTATTTAACCTGTCAGAATATAAAAACTGCCTGGAAAACTTGTGATAACCTTATGATTCATGCTATTCATAGAAAGAAAGCTTTAGTAACAACCTAATCCTTTCAGAATTTTTGTGTTGTTGTCTTTTTTGCTGCCTTGTTTTGACAAGAGTTTATTTTCCAGTTTCTGCCAGCCTTCAGTTGAAGAGGTAGAACGCCTGAAGAGAAATGGCTTTATAAGAAATCATTTGTTGAGCGCTGAATTTAGATACAGTTTCTGAAGTAACCACTGATTTAAAATCTAATACAAAGTTGTTTAAAGATAAAATCCTTTTTCATATGCTTCTGTTTACTTGCCCAGTCAAATTATTGCAATACACAGTCTCTTAATCAAGAGATACCATCTTTACAAAACACAGAACTGCTAGATGCAGTTCTTTTCTTGTGATTCTAAGGGATTGAATTGAAGAAAATAATTTCACTCCATCTGAGTTTTGATCTGTAAGAGCACATCATGGGTTTTTGATTAATAATTATTTATGGCAATAATTTAATCAGCTAAATTGTGAGTAATATTGCAATAATTTGTGGTTTTGGGTTATTTTGTTTTTTGTTTTTTTTAAAAGCCATTCAATTCATTGGAGAATTGTGTTCAAACAGTATTTCTTCATCTGTTTTATTATGGAAAGGTGCAATGAACACACAATGATAGCCAAAAGCATAATAGCCTTTCATTACAATTATTTTGTTATAGAAGTTTTTCCTTTCAGTATTTTTCCTTTGTGGTTTTTGTTTATTTTTCTTTCTAATACTGAAATAAATCTATTATTTCTGCCGAAGTCTGGAAACAGAAATTCACTTCAGTAATTCACTTACTATTACATCCTTCTACTTTATATTAGGCTGAATTAAAGTCTTTGTAAAAATATATCTCAATGTTGAATATTTTTCCTGGTTTTTTTTTTTGTTGTTTTTTTTATGTTTTGGTTTTTTTTCAAACAAGAAAAGTGTGTAGGGCAGGTTTTAGGTTTCAGCTAAACAAGTGGAATTTTTTTAGAAAACCCAAAACTTTATAAATAAAGCAGCCTGCTTTTT
Organism: Petroica traversi; assembly: GCA_025920805.1. Classification (NCBI taxonomy): domain Eukaryota; kingdom Metazoa; phylum Chordata; class Aves; order Passeriformes; family Petroicidae; genus Petroica; species Petroica traversi. Next base: position 14,783,099 of record JAHLSL010000011.1, read on the forward strand.
ATCTGTTGAACAGGGAATATTACTAAAATGAAACATTAATACAGTAAATAAATATTTATAAGTTCTGATAACAGCTCTAAGTATGCTTTAAAGAATGGTTACAAACTCTCTGGTTTACAGTAATTTCCCTTTGCTCCTGAAGTACTGTTTTGTCACCTCTTTCTCTCTTCTATGTTTCCCTATTTGTATAATATTCCCTTAATTTTATTCTGGTTTGCCTCTTAAGTATCTTTTAATCTTTCACTCACTGTAATGCCTGTTAAAATTCTTTTCAAAACACATTGAAAAAATTATATATATTTAATATTTGGGTTTATTTTACACTTAAGAACCCCAATTACATTGCTTTTTCCTGACACTTTTTGACTCGGCATTTAACTGCAAAGAGAATATGTGTGGCCGTAGGAGAGGGCTGGACAGCTGATCATAGAGACAGCCGGCGGCTCGGCGGCTTGTTCTGAGAGTTTTTTTTTTGTTAAGGTCAACTTCAGCTAGGGACTTCTTTTCCCCTCGCCGCGAGCCGGGCTTCCCTGGGATGGTGGCCACTGTCCCAAAAGCCGGAGAGCTGCTGAGAGAGAGAGTGTTCCTTTGCCCGGAACCCAAAATCAGACACAAGACACGAGGGTCTGCTCTGCTCGGGTTCGGGGGCAAAAGACCCCGGACTGGCCCAACATTCAGACTTTTATTCTGAGGGTTGCAACTTATCTCATAGCGGTACAGGGGAGGAAACGGGGAAGGGTCTGAAGGTCAGGGTCCAGTCAGGAAGGGGTAAGGGAGGAAAGAGTGAGACACAAGATATTATTGTTAACTGAGGGGCAGGAGGGGGGAGTTCGACTCCCTTTCCAAGGCCAAACTTAACTCTACCTTCCGAGGGGCCTCACTTTCTAGGCCCCCAGAAATTCTTCAAGGGATATGTCATTCTCTGAGCTTGAACCACTGCTACATTTCCCCCTTTTCTGTTATATAAGGAGAAAGTTTTACCAGTTAGGGACATAATGAAACGCTTAAGACAACTGAGGGAACATAACACAATGAGAATAGTAAACACTGTCCAAAGTAAAGTTCTTAAAGTCTGAGTTACCCAACCGGAGATGCCCCATCCATAGAAAAGGTCCTGCAGCCAGTTGTTGTTTTCAGTGTGTAGTTGATGAATCTGGTTTTGTATTTGCTTGATTGTCTGGTGGATGCTTTGGGCGTGTGAAGATAAGTTGAAACAGCAAAGTCCTTCAAATTCTTCACACCCGTGGCCGTGTGCAAGTAGTAAGAAGTCGATGGCTGCTCGATTTTGTAGGGTGGCTTTCCTGGTGGTTTCTTCATCTGCAAGGAGGTTTGACAATGCCTTAGATGTTAAGTTGGCATGTTTTCCGAGCCAGCACTCTAGGTGAGAAAGCTCACTGAGGGCTTTTGCCGCTGCCACCCAAGGTAAAAATATTGATGAGGCAACTCTCTTCGAAAAAGACCAGGATACTACATACCTATCACAATTTGGATCTAGTTCTAGGGTGGCTCTTTTTTGACGGGTTAATTAGGTGTGGTTTCTCCAAGTTAGAAGTTGGATCTTTCCTGGTGTTAACATGGAGAGTTTGCCTAGTGTACATGGGCCTCCGTGCAGTTGAGAGGGGATTCCTGCCCAAGCCCGATCCCCACAGATAAGAAACACCCCTTTGGGGAGCCCTCTTGGGTACAGAATGGATGCGGACTGAGTGTTTTCTGAAAACTGCACCATGTGCCTTTTACATATGATTTTTTGTCCATTGGGGATACGTCATTGTTTGGCTTCCCACGTTTTCTGGAGGGGTCCAGCCACTTGTATTCGGAGTTGAATTTTGTACAGAAATGAGGTTGAGCTGACCCCACAAGGTCTAATTCTTGGGGTTCAGTTTGGGTATGTGGGAGAGTCCTTATCCATCTGTCCCAGCTGTGGGCTGGGTGGGCCTCAGTAAAGGCGGCATGAAAATCAAGGGGTTCCCAAGGAATCCCCACCAGGCAAGTCGACATAGGGTTCTCTGTGGCATGGGTGCCAAGGCAGAATTCTGGTTGGCTGAGTGACTTTGCTAAAGTTACCCAGATGTTCTCTTTTGGCTATTGCACGAGCCACGGGTTCGCTCTTGGGACCAACAGGACCAGGTGCAGGATGACGAGGAGTTGTGGCTGCATCTTCTGGGGTATTTCTGGTGGGATTTTAACTGAAACGAGACAATCTAGGATTAAGGACAACCCTCTCTCCCTTTTCTTCTTTAGGAGCATGGGGTGGGAACAAAGGGGGTAAGGGGAAACACACGAGGGGAGGCAGGGGGGAAGACAGGGAAGGGGGATACCTCTTTTTCTTTGGTCGGGTCAGTTCTTTCGCAGGTTTTCTGAAGGAGGCTTTCACTGTTTTTCCTCGATTCAGGCTAAAGGTCCTTCTTTCTTCTTCTTTTCAAGGCCAGATGGGCTTGTTTTTGTTCTCTGCTTTCCGCTCTGGTTGTTCCTGGAAGTACACTTTTGGATATTTTGATTAGAGGGCCTGTATGGCCTTATGTTTCTGGCTGGTACCTACCTTGGTCCCTTAGGGGTGGACACACATGCGTACCCTCATCCCCAGACAATCAGTGGGATGGGCCCTTCAATTTGATGGGTCTCAGGGTCTTTGACCAGCACCGGCGGTTTTTCTTTTAATTTGGCTGAGGTCAAATTGGAAAAATGCCGGAATACAGGGGGGATGGGCTCTTCCTGGGTGTTATTCAAGAAATTGATTGTGAAGAGCGCCTTGCAGAGTCATTCAATAGGCGATTTGTTCCCTGCCCCTCCCTGTTGCTGGTGGAGGACCCTTTTGAGGGTTTGGTGTGTTCTCTCCACGATTGCCTGTCCAGTGGGGGAATGAGGGATCCCAGTGGTGTGGGTCACTCCCCACTGCTGGAAGAACTCTGAAGGTGGGACGAGGTATATACAGGACCGTTGTCTGTTTTGATCTCCTTGGGGGTGCATAGCACAGAGAAGGCCATAAGGAAATGTTTAACAGCGTCTTTTGCCTTCTCACCTGTGTGGGCAGAGGCAAAAATGGCACCAGAAAATGTGTCAACTGACACATGGACATACTTGAGTCTGCCAAATTCGTTCAGGTGGGTAACGTTGGTCTGCCATAATTGGCAGCTGGCTAGTCCCCAGGGGTTAACCCCTGGGTTCACTGATAGAAGTTCATAGTTCTGGCAACTAGGACATGTTGCTACGATGGCTCTCGCTTGCTCAAGAGGCAAGTGGAACATCCTCCTGAGGGCGGGAGTGTTTTGGTGAAAGAACTGGTGGCTGAGTTTGGCCTGTGCAAAGGTGTCAGGTGTGTTAGCCATTCGTACGACCATGGCTAACGCATCTGCCCTGCGGTTCCCTTCAGATATGAACCCTGGGAGATCCTGGTGTGATCTAACGTGCATGACATGGAAAGGATGTTCTCTGTGGGAAAGTAGGTACACTAACCTGGAGAGTAAACCAAACAGTTTGTGGTTGGTTACCTCCTTTAACAAGGAATGTTCCGCTCTGGCAGTGACTCCAGCTACGTATGCTGAATCAGTTACCAGATTCAGAGGTTCCTGGAATCTGTCGAATACTCTGACTACGACTGCTAACTCTGTAATCTGTGGGGAACTTTCCACCACATGGACCTCAGCTTCCCACTGTTGGGTCTTAGGGTCCTTCCAAGTCAAGACTGACTTGTGGGAGGACCCTGAGCCGTCTGTGAAAACAGTCAGGGCATCTAATGGAGATTTGCTTTGAAGCATTCTGGGTGCCAATTGGAAATTTGTTTTGAACAAATGTTTTAATTTGTGGCCGGTAATTTGGCCTGGGTAACTGTCCAGTGCGAGCTGGAGGTGTTCGTTGGTTTGGAGTAGTTTCTCCAGATCCTCGTCACGCCAGGGGACATGTATGTGTGAAAAATCACATCCAGCTAGGATGCAGAGCCTGGTTCTCACTCTCTGTATTAGTTTTGCTACTACCTCCTGTGGTGTTGTGACAGTCTTGGACGGTTGATAGGGAAGAAAGATCCACTCTATGATGAGGAGAGTGTCTTTCAGCCTCTCGTCCCACTGAAATATGAGACCATGGTAAGACGGTACCTGCCTGAGGATGATGAATCGGAAGGGCAGGTCTGGTGCCATCCTGTGTGCCTGTCGGGAGGAAAGTGCGCATTGCACCTTACCAATGACAGCCTTGGCATCTGCGGTGAGAGCCTTCTCGAGTCCAGTCCTTCACCCCCCTTCAGGAGTTGGAACAAGGGGGCGAGGTCTGCCTTTGTCAATCCCAGTAGAGGGCGCACCCAGTTAATTGACCCACAGAGCTGGTGGAGGTCTCGCAGGGTTTTTGGGTCATTGTTGATGGTGAGCTGCTGGGGTGCGATTGTCCTTTCGGCAATGCGAATTCCAAGGTACGTCCACGGGCAGGTGTGCTGCACTTTCTCAGGTTGGATCTCTATCCCGGCACGTTGAATAGCGTCTATGGTGGCGGCTAAAGTCTTTTCTAGGTAGGGTTGGGCCGGGGCACAGACTAGTACATCATCCATGTAGTGGTAGATGATTGCTTTGGGACAGGTGACAGGTGCCACGTACCACTGGCAGATTATGGGTGAATTACGCATACCCATTGGTAGAACTCTCCAATGGTAGCATTTCTGCGGGCCTGTCGGTTTATTCACTGTCGGAATGGAGAATGTAAAACGTGGGACATCTTGAGGATGTAGGGGTATGGAAAAGAAACAGTCTTTTATATCAATGACTGCCCGTGGCCACTGTCGGGGGAGCATCGCAGGAGATGGAAGGCCTGGCTGGAGGGGACCCATTTCTACAATTACTTTGTTTATCTCTTGCAGGTCGTGGAGAAGCCTCCACTTGTCTTCGCCTGCTTTTTTTAATGACGAAGATAGGGGAGTTCCATGGGCTAGTTGATGGAACAATATTGCCTTCGGCAAGCTGTTCCTCTACTAGTGACTCAAGGGCACTTAGTTTGTCCTTAGCAAGGGGCCACTGTTCCACCCTTACTGGCTTATCCGTTTTCCACGTCAGAGCTGGGGTGGTGCGCCTCTTAGTGGCCCCCACTAGAAATCCTGGGGTGCTGGTGGAATCTTTAGGTGGGTCTCCCACTGTTCGAGGAGGTCCCTCCCCCATAGAGTAAAACCTGATGGCACCACAAAGGGTCTGATAGAAGCTGTGTCCGTGAGGTCCTTCTATCGTGATGTTGTTGGTACTTCTCTGGGAGGTTGTTGCTCCCCCTATCCCTGTGATTTCTCCCCCAGAAGGGCTGAGACCCCACTGGGAGGGCCACTCGGACGCTGAGATGATGGTGACATTGGCACCTGTGTCTGGCACCCCACTAAGATGCACTGTTGACTTCCCATTGGTTAACTTGCACTTTAGGGACGGGTGGTCTGTGCCTACCACCTGGGCCCAGTAGATGGCTGGTGTTCGCACATTTCTGGGAAACTCCTTGGGCAGTACAATGGCATGTGCCAACCACTGCCCTTGTGGGATGAACTCAGGGGTGTTTGTGCAAGAAACTGTGATATTGAAATTCACTCTTGGGGACACTGTTATTATTTGAGGTAGGATAAAGAGCATAGGTGGTCCCTGGGTAGAGTTCCCAACAACGAGTATGTCCGTCTGGCAGTCTATGTCTCCTTGAAGGGAGACCTTGAACGGTTGGAAGTGTTTGCTGGTGATATGGTGTGCTGATGCACTTACCAAGTCCATTCTCTTGCCCCAAGTCCTCGGTGGGCCTCCTGTGTCCGGTGATGGTGGGGCGGCAGGTTCCTCTGGGGCGGCAGGTGTGATGTTGTCAGCATTTAACTTTGTGTCACAGCACGGTGCTGTTCTGCGCTCCACTGCCCGTTTCCCTGCAGGTGCTGCTGCATGCATGAGCAGTGTGCCACTCCAGGACCTGTGAGAGGCTTAGTAGGAATAGGGTTAGTTCTGCGGGGCTTAGGGCAGTTCTTAGCAAAGTGATGAGGGGACCCACAGTTGAAGCATTTGCGGGTATCTCTATTGGATTCCGTAATGTTAGCGGCAGCTATGGTGTTCCTCTGCAGTCCCTTTAATAAAGGGTGTTGAGGGGAAGGTTCTGTTCGGTCTGGCCTTATTTCAGCACATGCCTCTACCATTTGCTCTATCGATGGTTTTGGATCTGGTGGCAGGGAGTTGAAGACTCTTTTACATTCTGCGTTTGCATTTTCTTTGGCGAGTGACTTTAGTAATTATTTTTGCCTTTTTGTATCCTCTACTTGCTTTTCCATTGCCTCCCTCAATTTGTCTACAAAGTCCACAGAATTCTCTTCAGGCCCCTGCCTGATAACTGCATAGCTTTCTGAAGGGGTCTTGGAGGATGGCAAGCAGAATAGAGTTCTTTTTGCTGCATTTTTGATGTCATTTAAAACTTCTATTGGAATTTGAGCAGCTTGATCCTGGGGGTTTTCCATATCTGATTGGCCAGCAAGGTGGTTAAGAGTGAGGAAGGCTGTGTGCTGGTTAGTTTTATAAGTTTCTAATAATTCTTTGAGATGTCGTTGCCAGGATCTTTCCCAGAGCCAGAACTGAGCTTCAGTTAACAGGCTGGACATTAACGTTCTTATATTATGTGGTACCATCAGATGTGTTTCGAATTTTGCATTCGAAACTCCCTTAAAATATGATGATTCTCCTCCAAAGTCTTTAGAAACTTTATACAGTTCTTTCAGATTTTGATAGGAAAAGGCTGTCCACCTTGGATTTGCCCCCCCCTCCATGTGTTATAAGTCACGGGAGCAACAAGGAATTTTTTATCTGTGGAATTGTCCCAGGATTCCCTGGCTGGGGTGGGCTGGCCCCTGCCGTGAAGGCGGCTCCCGCCAGAGGGGGAAGGGGAGGGGGGAAGAGTCACAGTTGAGGCGTGGCCACCCCAGCCATGTGCATGGCTCTTTGTTCCAGTCACTGTGGAGTCAGGGGAGGTGGTGTAATTCTCCCCACCGTCTGAGTCCCCCATGCACTCCTCCACGTGGCCACTGCCATGTTTATTTGGTTCGATTACCAAGTTCCCCTGTTTGCCGCAGGACCAGGGCCCCCCCTTACAGCCCCCCCCCCCTCAGCGGAGCCCACCGGCCTGGGGAGCTGGGATGGGAGACAGCTCTCCATGGATTCATGTGGTTCGTACATGGTGAGGAACAGTGGGGATTCGTCGGAGAGGCAGGGGGTTTTGCAGCCGCTCCGCGCGTCTCCCCAGTCCCTGCGGCAAGTGCCGGGGGGGGGCAGGGGGTGCCCAGAATCAGGGCCGGAGGGGTGAACTGAGCCTCTGAATCTTTCTCCCGTGTTCCCAATGTATCAGAAATTAAAATTAAAAGTGAAAAGAATTTTGCAACATTATGTTCTCCTCCGCAAATGTTATCGGTTAATCTTTTCCCAACTTCATCCCAAAAGTAGGGGGAGGAGGCTGAAGCAAGTGAAACTGAAGGGACATGAGTAAAAATCTATCTGATAAATTTCTTTAAGTTTCGTCGCTTTAAATCCCATTTTCTTAAACCCAAGGTAGTTTTGACTTCAGAATAAAACTCTCTCTCAAGGGTAGAACTGGTGTTTCCCATTTCTATTTACTGCCATAGGAATGGGATTGAAACTCGAGGATTGCGGGGCGGGGGAGAGGGGGAGGGTTGAAAGTGGAGACGCACTTACCACACACTTGTAAGTGCTCAACCTCTGGTTTCTAGTTCTGAAACTGTTGCTAGGACGAAATCCTTCGGGTTTTCTCCGGTGTTCCAAGGTTCTCTCTCTTTTTCGGAGGAAGACTTGCTTGGAATTCCTTCTGTACGAGTCCTTTATAGTGGGACCCGTTCGTCGGGGTGTGGCAGGTCGAAGATGTGCTAGAAAACTAGGACATTCTCAGGGTCCAGATCAGGTCCCTGTTCGGGGGCCACTTGCGGCTGTTGGTGTGGGCGGGACAGCTGACCACAGGGATGGCCAGCGGCTCGGCGGCTTGTTCTGAGAGTTTATTTTTTGTTAAGTCAACTTCAGCTAGGGACTTCTTTTCCCCTCGCCGCGAGCCGGGCTTCCCTGGGATGGTGGCCACTGTCCCAAAAGCCGGAGAGCTGCTGAGAGAGAGAGTGTTCCTTTGCCCGGAACCCAAAATCAGACACAAGACACGAGGGTCTGCTCTGCTCGGGTTCGGGGGCAAAAGACCCCGGACTGGCCCAACATTCAGACTTTTATTCTGAGGGTTGCAACTTATCTCATAGCGGTACAGGGGAGGAAACGGGGAAGGGTCTGAAGGTCAGGGTCCAGTCAGGAAGGGGTAAGGGAGGAAAGAGTGAGACACAAGATATTATTGTTAACTGAGGGGCAGGAGGGGGGAGTTCGACTCCCTTTCCAAGGCCAAACTTAACTCTACCTTCCGAGGGGCCTCACTTTCTAGGCCCCCAGAAATTCTTCAAGGGATATGTCATTCTCTGAGCTTGAACCACTGCTACAAATAAGGTCTCCTCTGGTATTAACATCAGAGAATAGAAAGAAAGAAACCATAAGTTCCATGAAGTTCCATGCAATTTTGAACAATATAACCACCTGTTCATGTTTATAGATGGAAGTGGAGTTTGTCAGATAGAACTTTCTATGCTGTAATTTGGAACACCTTAAAATATTTACTGTGGACCTTCCCAGTTTGATTTAGCACTTGTTCTGAAATATACTCCTAACTCCCATTTTAGTCTGAGTGTGTTTGATGCCTTGTGGTTAGTTGTTTTTTTATGGGTTTTTAAGCCATAATTTGCACTGGCAGGAGGCGAGGAGAGAAGCCAGGAGCTAACTGTTGATTTTGTTGGAATTCCACTGAGAAGGGTAAAAAGGAAGCAAGTGCTGTAGGCTGGTCTGTGTGCCTCAATGGACCTCTGATGATGCTATGGGAGAAATTCTGTTATTCTGTGGTTTTTGAGACTGTTTTTACTAAACTAGCTTCCTTGTCTGCTAACACAAGATAGAATAAGAGAAAGGTTTGTGTTGGAAGAAACCTTGGAAGACCATGTTGTACATCTGTTTGCTATAGAAGGAACGTTTTTGACTCAATCATGTTGCTCAAGCCTCATTCAACCTGACTTTGGACTCTTCCAGGAATGGGGAATCCATAACTTGAAACACAATATTCTCTCTCTAAATTCAGAAAATCATATTGATAATTATGATGACACGAAATACGATGACATGTTGATATCCTTCTTTTTAACAGAAAACTCAGCATGATTCTAAGACACTAGTTAAAAATGTCCTAACAGTTAGCTTACTGCTGTGCTCAGATTTAAAAAAATTGCTTTGAATTATAGTTCTGGCACAGCCCTGAGTTGTTGGATCAACTTAATACCATAATTACCTTGTGCCTTTTGGCTTTTATATCTCTCTGGAATAGGAAAAGATATCTCAAAATCCTGAAATTATGATCATCTTACCTCTTTCTGTAGTAATTCAAAGTGACCTATGCATCTTTGAAATAGCAAATACCCATCTATTTGAGAGTGCAATAAAAGGATAGATGTGATTATGTGGAGTAGAAGGTTTTCCACTTCTGCCTAGATTGTGTGTATCTAGCTGCTCCAGGACAAAATAGTATCTCCTGAATAATTTAGGTACTTGTTCTATATTGCTGAATTAGATGTAATCATCAAGCATTTGTTCTTTGATCTGTGCCTGATTTGACTTTCTGTGCAATGTCTGCTTACCTGCATATAGAAAGGGTAGTTTATCAAGTCGAGGGGCCTTTGTCATTGCTGTCTGAATTTCATATACAAAATACGTTTCAATATCCTGAATGTTGCTCAAATAAATCTGGAGTTGGAATTATAATAATGTCAATAAAAATTAAAGCTTTTAGAATAGATACCATAGTTTGCCTAAGGATCTTTTTAAACCATTAAGATTACCACAGTTTTGCAGAAAAACATTAATTATTCTATGAAATTATGAATCAATTAACTGCCCAGGTTAAAATAAATGAGATGCATTCTCATGAGATTGGGTAAAATAAGTAGCAAGAATATTGAAATAATCCTGAAAACAAATATAAACGCAGAAAATGTAATGTTATAGTTAAATTTAAAATTAATCTAAATCTGTTAAAAGGAGAGGAAATACTCTTGTATTTGCACTGTAATGGCCAGATATCAAGACTAAATACAAAGGGAAACAAAGAATTGTAATAGTTTCTCAGTGCATTTTTAAAATACATGGTAACTAAATGCTAAAAATTACTTAATTAAAATTATGTATATACTCCCGTACATGATAGGAAGGAAGAGAAAGTTGGCTAATAATGCCTAAAGAAGCATTGCCCCAAGTGTTTATGCTTCCAGGATCTTTTTGATGATTAAATGACTTGCCAGAATCTTGAATTATAAGGTTTACTTCTTGAAATAATAACAGCATTACTTGAAAATAGCTTAATTAACTCCCCCCTGCCCCCCAGAGTTATGTTTGTCTTCTTTTTTTTTTATTGAAATTTTTTTTCTATATTGATCTGGTAGGTACAATTATTCTCCTACTGTAATTTACTCCATTGACTATGTTGCTTATCTTGGTTTATTTAATAACAGAGGGGAAAAATTTTTTTTTTTCATTAATCTAGGTGAAAATGTATATATCTGCACATATATATATTTATTCTGATGCATGTAGATATAAATAAATATGCATATAAATTTATAGAATTGTTTTGCTTTCATTCAATTTGCACGCCTTTATGAATTTTGGTGTTGGAAAAATTAAAACAAATACAAATTCAACTAAATTCAAGGAAGATCCTTTAAAACAATATGATTATGAAATGTGTCATTAATATGATTTTAACTCGCCATGTTTTTTGGTATACTTTTATTAAAGTTTTGCAATTTAGAAATATTCTTGTAGCCTCCAATCACTGTCATGATCATATACTTAAAACTAGATTTTAGATATTAATAAACATTAATAATGTTGAACTAGGTTATATTAACATTACCATTATCACCATTACTAAAAATATTTATGTATTCTATTAAAATAGGCCTTAATTTTTTTTTTTTTTTTTTGTAATTGCAGCTGAATGTGGAGCCTCCACGACAAATAATGAAGGAATCTTACTGTCCCCCAATTATCCTCTTAACTATGAAAACAACCATGAATGTATTTATAGCATTCAGGTACAAGCAGGAAAAGGAATCAATATTTCTGCCAGAACATTTCACTTAGCCCAAGGAGATGTTCTTAAGGTATGTAATCATGTAATTTATTTATTATTTCTGAACTTGTAGTACCTCGCATCATTGAGGTTTATCTGCCTGCAGGAGCACCGTACCAGGTAAGTGGATATAAGGCATCTCTTACAAAATATGTTCCTAAACTGGTTCCATTTTCAAAAGTTAAAAATTAGGCACCCTCAGGTGCCTCCATAATCTGTTTTTTAACACATATTTTTCTGGCCAGAGACAGTTAAAAGAGAGGTTGAAATAATGAAATAAACATTGCCTTAATGCTTATTTGTACTATATTTTTAGTATTAAATATTCATCAATTACACATTTTGATTTGTTTACTTCCACAGTATCTGTATAACTTGAGCTGTGATCTAAACAATAAAACATAACACCCATAACTTTAACACAATCTACGTACTGTCTTTTTTATACAAGTTTTATACTTTAAATGAAATGGTGTGACATTTAACATCTGCAAAATGGTAATCACAGCACTTGCATGGGAATAGAATTTTTGCATTGAAAAAAGAAATAACAAAGGGGAAAGAAGGATACTAGAACCTACCAGAGTTTTATAGTGTGATTTCACCCTATCTTTGATTTGTTCATATATATTATTACTGTACTCCAAAAAGTAGAGTTCCAGATGCATATATTATTTAGCCAGCTACACATTTAAAGCTGATGTTGATCTGGGGGTCTTTTCACACATACCACCTGCACTAGCACAACAATGAAGTAAGATATCCATGATTAAATAATTGTCCAATTGTTTAGAATATGTAATTTAATTAAATTTATTTCTGTGAAATCAAAGCAACAAGAGACATCATGCAAATCATGTTTGATTTTAAAAAGTTTTTTCTGCCATAATCTTTCATGTTTTTATTAAATGAGGAGGATTATGAAAATATGTTTTCCTAAGAAACAACTGTGATTCATACTGGGGTTTATCTCATCTAAACATAACCACCTGTGCATTAGGGTAGGATTTCTGTCATTAATTGTCATATACAAGCATTTCCAAAAGGGGCTAATTATACCTAAAGTATAAGCAGACCTAAACAACTAATGTAAAATGAAATTAGGCATCAAAAAGAAAAAAAATCAAGTGATTTTAATTAAAAAAAAAAATTATGCTCTTCTTAAAGCAAAGAAAAATAAACTAAAGAGTACTAGATACCCAGAATGCACAGGTGAGTTTATTTTATATTAAACTTGTTGCTTATTTGAGAACCGATTAGTTGCCCTTAATTGTTACATTAATTAATTTTGAAATATTTAATTTGCAAGCTGTTCAGTGTTTATTAACATGTAAGTAGTACAGAAAAAAACCTCAAACTAACCAATGAAACAACCAAACCAGTTGTTCAAGTAACTGTTATCCTATAAAATATATGGATGGATTTTTCTAATAATTTACAACTTTTCAAGTGCCATTTGAACCATATGCACCTTAGATGTTTAACTAGACAATCCTAACTCAGAGACTTAGAGAATAAAATTCTACTCTAATATTGTTACTCAATTAATGCGAAATTAAGAGTAATGCAAACTTAATTATAAAAAGAGGTAGGCCACCACTCAGCTGTAAATGTCAGTGGCAGAAATATTTGCTGTATATTGCAGGTGTGTTTTTTAAATGAAACTAGTGTTGTGTAATTAGAGTGTGTGTTTTTCAAGTCAGCAGACTTGAATTATGATAAGGAGCTGAAGTTCTTCCTGATCTATTAAAAAAAAAACCAAAAACCAACAAAATAAACTATAAAAGGTACTCTTGATTATGATTGTCACTTCTCTTCAGTCTTTCTGACATCACAGCATTACAGAGGCACTCAGCCCTTACAATTGTGGGAAGAAATATCTGTGGAACTCATCGTGTCTTTTCCTGCCACCTTTCTTAGATGAAATTTTCACAAACTCTCGCAATTCTATCATACTCTTTTCATGTGTTCGTTTCATAAAGAAAAGTTCTTCAGGAAACATATCAGCAGTCACACATTCCAAAACTTTCCTCCCAGAATCTGAAATTGTCAGTTGATCTCTTTCTATGATCCTGTTCTACTCTGAAAAATGGAATACACTGCCTAATTTTCCTGCTTTGCTGGTTGTGGAGAATAAGAATTTGGCTGCAGGAATAGGACATTAGGGTTTTAATTTAGTTTTAAATGAATCATTAATAGTAAAAAAAAAAAAAAAAAAAGCTTTTAACTTAATATGTATCACTACTTTGTAACAGGAAGGAACTTAAGTAAAAAAAAGTAAAATCATCCCATCTTTTAGAAAACAGCCAAGTGACATATAGGGAATACAGAGTTCCCCATCAGCTGTGACCTAGGGAGGGTTTAGCAGTCACCATTTTAAAACCAAGATAATTAAAACACCAGCTTCTGGAGAGGTCTTCCTTCCCCAAACACAAATAAAGCAACTCCATAATATTTCAGAGTTAAAATGCAGGTTTTTAGCAACAAACTTTTCTTGAACAATCCATCTCTTTTCACCAGAAGAGAGAGATGAAAATGCTGGCAAAGAAGTTAGTGATGTACTTTGTGTTGTTTTTTCTTGCAGGTAGGATTTTTAGATTACTAGAGGTATGCAGCTAAAATTCCATTTGTAGTCTGGATAAACTGAGTATTCTAATAAAATTTTGACAAGTTCTTTAATGAAGTCATGAGGTCTGCTGCTTGCCATGTGACTTAACTGACCATGGATGACATTTATATCTGAAACAATGAAACAGCTGTACTGGGAATGCAGAATTAGAGAGAAACAGCACATTTAGCACGAGGAAATCACCACCCTTACTATTACTCCAGGGCAGAGAAGGAGGAGTTCCCTTTTATCGGTTCTGAACTGGTATAGAACAGAGGTTTCTGAGCATATAATTTGCTTTTCATTTGCTTCTTTTAGTATGAAATTCTCTCATTCTCTTTTTGATGTAACTGCTCTGGCTACTAACATTAATGGTGTAGTTCTTTTTGGGTTTTATTAGAAACTGTAAGAAATAAATAACTAACTCTACTTTTTGTTTTGTTTTTTTTTTTTTTTTGGTGTGTAGGGCTATAACCTGCTCTTGCCACATCTTGTTTTAATATATATGAAAGCTATATGAAGAATTTAGGATCTGTACAATCACTACATACCAATCCATTTAATATTAATCTGAGAAACTCTGTAACACTTGCTTACTTCTTTGCAATTGTACTGATAACTGAGTTTGTGCACTATATTTCCAGAATTCAATACTTTTAGAGTAAACTACCTATGTGGGAGGTAAAGATAAATAATGCATTTTTTCCAAAGTATGAAAATATTTCTACCTGTTTTTTTTTCCCTGCTTTTATCTCTATCCACCAATTTTGCTCATAAACTCTGTAGTCTCTGCTAGCTGTAAGCAATTCCTTGAGATATACACAGAAAGAACAGAGTTACCATTGTTCTGCTTGCCTGAATAGTCCATTGATAGTGGTGAATGTGTTGTTTGTGTTGAAATCTGTTGAATGTAGAAAGTATTATTTTATAGCAAAGATATTTTAATATACTTTTTAATTTACATGAAAAAATGGAACTTTTATTAGAATTAAATCTTGGACAAGGCTAGTATGATTGTGTTCTTTATTTTCAGTAGATATCAGCATAAATAAAAATGTACCTATGCATGGCACTAATTAATGAGTAGTTTTCTGGTAATGCTTAAATAAAAATAAAAACAAACCACCTCCGAAAATTCTGCAGACAGATTTCATTAAGTAAACCTAAAGCAAAAGAGAGAGGAAAACCAAGGATGAAAAGGACTGAGATGGAAAAAGATCAGTTGTTTCTGGGGATCTTTTTTCTTTTTTGTAGTAGACTGTGTACTTGGCTTTATGGAGCATGAGAAGTGATGTGGCAGGTGATACTGCACCTATGAGGAAAAAAAAGATTTAAGAATTATTTTTAAAAAATTTAATGAAACAATCTTTCTTTTTCCTTTTACTAAAGTGCTCGCTGCAGCAACAGGCAGGTAACAGCGTGTCAACAAACAGAACTGGCACTCAGGGCTCTCTTTGGCTGTGCTTGGCTCAGCATTGTTTGTGCTCCTGCCAAATATAGAGGATTCAGTTTTACTGCATTTGTTTATTGTCTCCTCTGTGGGCCAGATTTTAAATGTGCGCACATGATTCAGTTTTTGAGGGTTTTGGGCAAATACTTTAGAGGGATATGATGTTTGGACCTTTTTGCTAATTTATTTCTTAAGAATCTTCATGTTTATTATAATAATAATAATAATAATGCTTTTAGCAAGATCATCCTGAATAAAATACTGAGAAAAAGGTTATAAACTTAGGGGACAAAAACCACCCCAAAACATATGGACCCTTTTCTGTCTTTATATTAGTGCTTCTATTCGCATGTGATATACATTTGACAGGGTGTTGACAGCCTCAGTTCTGAGCTGCTGATTTTATGTTATTTCTTCTCTTTATAAAGGAACAGATCTTCATATCCATATGCCTTTTAAGTTTCAATGGAAAATCTCAAAAATAGCTTGATTAAAATGCAAGAATTTTATACATTCACTTATGACACTCCCTTGCTAAAATTTTATATAGTTAAATAAATTAGAAGAAAAAGGGCATTAATTTCCATTTAAATTTTGTTGATAATGGAGCCATTTAAGAGATTAGCAAATTTTATTTGCCCTCTAACTGTAAATGCAAACAATACCTCCTTCAAAAATTGAATATCTATCTATTAGTTCAAATATTTGGGTAAAGTGTTCGCTATTAGCATCCTTCCCTATAATATTTCAACGTATTATTATGGTATGAAGAACATTAACACAATTTTCTATGCCTTTGTTTTTCTTTATGAATTAATTATTTAAAAGATTGAGTGTTAAATACCTAATAAAGATGGACCTCTTTTTTCTTAATAGTTTGCCTGATGTATCCAGGCATTATCCAGTCATGAGTCAATTATCTTTGAATTAACATCACAAGATGACTTTAAGAAAAAATATATCCAACTGAATAATATTTTTGTAGTGATTATTCTTGGACTTCCCTTTATCACCTAAGTGACTTAAATCTATATGTGCTGGCAAGGCCTACAGGAAAGCATATTAATATATTAAAAATAAGCTAATTTTGCTACCTTAATTCACATATAATATTGTCTTCCAAAAAAATGATGGAACTGAATTACTAACTCATTCAAAATATTTAGCTCCTGCCTAATTTAACATTGGTTCTGCAAATCTCAGAAGGGTCTACTACCACTTTATTGGTAAGCTAAACTGTATCATTTAAAAAATTCTAAAAATTTCCATTTTTTTCCCTATTAACTCAAATGTGGCAGAGAAATGAAAATGTGACCTAAAATGAGAGCTACACTACAAAACATGCATTCATTCATGCATTCACATGTCCTAAGGGAGACCCCAGTGTCTTAAGAAGAGAGATATTTTGAATGTCTGAAAGAGAGCAGCCCAAAGAAAAAATAATTCAATTTAGTGTTCAAATGAATCACAATCCTGCCTCAGTCAAATGCAGTTCTCCTACTCCAATGAATCAGTTTCTGAAGCATTAGATACTTTAAATTCTGTTCCTTCATAGAAATTATACAGGCTTAAAAATATTATACATTGTGACAGCTAGTTAGCCCATGATATAGAATGAATATTAACTAATGAGAGATGTCAGTGGACTAATGTGAAAGATTTAATATGGTAGGACATCTAACAAAATTGGCAATAAAGCGTGTAAGTGTAAATTCTAACATGAAGAAAATTGGTATCATGGCATGGCTTATTCAAAGTTTTGGTGAGACATTGAGAATAGTTGGTATAACTTCTTACCAGCTTCCTTTGGTTAAGTATTAGCCATACACAGATAGCAGGAAATGGTTTACTCTAATATAGTTTTTAAAATTAAAATAAATCCTTGGTTTTTATTAATTATAAGTGGATTCAAGCTGGGTTTTGTTTAAGTCTGTCATGATGTAAATATCTCTGCTGGATAGTGGTAATTCTCAGGAAATGGGTATTTTCCTTTCATTTGCTAAAACAAAACCAAGTGCATTTCAGAATTAATTGTCTGGGTTGGGGTTTTTTTTTTGTTTGGTATTGGTTTTGTTTTGGTTTGGTTTTGATTTTCTTGTTTTGAGGTTGTTTTCTGGAATTTTTTTTCTTTTTCTGGCTTGATTATTGATCTCAGTATAGTTTTAAACTTTTGTTTGTTTTTTTTTAAATAAGGCATCTATTTTAATACTGCTATATGTTCTGAAACTATTTTTTAGTTGAGACACATTAATTGCACTTTTTTCTTCTCTGATTTCTTGCTTTTAATCCCTATGAGGACATTTGCTTTTAAATTTAAATTTGCTTGCAATAAAACTTATTTGTTTTATTTCAGCATGTCATTAAATGTAAAGTCTTTGTTATTACTAGAGATATGAGGATTTCTGGAAAATAGGAATTAGGTCTGTAACTCATTCTTACAGATGGGGGACAGGCATTATGATATGTCACATTTACTTTGTTGCCTTAATACTACTGCTGGTTTATTTGTCTTGATTTCATTCTGATGAAAATTCCTGTGTAAAAATATAAACTTTTATTGCATTTGTAGTTATAGAATTAAAATAAAATTTAGAACTGCAGACAATTCTAAATATTTTAATAAGGCTTTATACTTTCCCTTTGTTGCAATTTGAAAATTATTCACAGGTCAATTTACTGATTCGCAAATTTTTCATAAACCACATCAATCAAATTTTTAGTTATTATAGAAGTCATTAAATAAATCCTAGAGGGAAAAACGTTTGGGCGAGCAATTATTGTTAAAATATACGAGGGTTTTTTTTAGGAATTACAGGAATACGACAACCCATGTTGTTTTAAAGCAACCAGATTTGTAGGGAAATTTCCTGAGAATTATTAAAAGATTGTTGTACATATTTAGTGTTCTGATAGAAAACAAAAACATTTGAAGAAAAATGAATAATAAAAATGCTGTACTATGATTTACATAAAGATTACAATACTCTTTCAACCTACAGAAGTACTTGTTAAATTTGATTTCCTAGTTTCCTTTTACTTCACAGTCATATTTTAACCTGTCTTCACAGGATAAAAAGCCACCACAGGTTTATTTATGAAGCCAAGGTTGGGGATATGTGAGATTTTCTGTTATGCCACCTCAGACTTGAGGCAAATACACATTATACTGTTTGCTGATGGGTTGTGATCAGCATTACAATACTGACAGTGAAAGAGAAAACAGAGATCTAAAAAACCTGAGCTGATATAGCATCTCTGCCCCCTGCTATTGTTATGTAAAAAAGGAATTGACATATTCTAAACTGCATTTGAAAAATCACCAAACCTAAGTCAACTTCAGTCAAGAGAGGCAAATAGTGAATCTAAATACTTGACTGGCAATAGATCTTCCTTGACAGAGCTGTTCTTCCTCTTAATGCAGATGTAAAGAATTGTTTTGTAAGTAAAATATATCTTCATTTCTTTTCTCTTCTAATCTTCATAACTGTAAAACTTACATTTTTTACAGATCTATGATGGCAAAGACAACACTGCTCACCTGATGGGAGCATATACTGGGGCATCATTAAGGGACCTGACACTGAGTAGCACTTCAAATCATTTATGGTTGGAATTTAACTCGGACATGGAGGGCACTGATGAAGGTTTTCAGCTTGTGTATACCAGTAAGTATTTGAGAAAACAGTAGGAATAGATTTATGCTTTTAAAGGAATGAAAATTATTCATTCATAAGATGAAAATGCAGTTAAATTACAATTATGGAAGAAATTAACAGCAAATTACTTATCAAAACAGCATACTTTCATTGGTGTAACTCAAAAAACCCAAAACACAAAGCATACTGAAACCTGGCTTTGACAGTAATTTCTTTAATCTGCTACATAATTCACTGTCATTTTTCTAGAGGAATATTTTTCAGTTTTGGAGGGTATAGCAAAAAGCATGGTAAATTTCAGTTAATTGTTTTAGCACATAAAAGTATTGAAGCATGTGAGTAATTTAAAGAATGCAAACAAAAAGCATTGCTTCATGAAGGTAATTCATAAGTAAAGGAAACTCTCCTTCTGAAGACTCATCTCTGAGTCATTTTTGTTTCTGAGCTTAGATTATTGTTTAGAATAATCCAATTTGGAACCAAAATGATAAAGGTTCCTAACACAAATCTATATATGGACTTAAAAACTATAAAGATGAGGAGAGGTAAAAATGTTTCTGATCTCTGGCTTACACCGTATATGGAAGAAGCTATATACATCTACTTTACCAAGTGTCAGGTTCTGAAAGTTGTAGCTCATGACTATTGATATGTAGAGTATATGAATTTTTTAATGTATAATTTTTTTCATCATCACTGAATTACTATGTAGAACTAATTTTTATAAATCAGGACAGTGCTGTAAGGTAGTTCTGCAATGCAGCTATCAACATATTTTTTTTGTCCTTGTGATCAAATCATTCATTTTTTACCTGTTCAAAAATTGTTCATTAAAAACTTGATGTAATGTTTTAAAACTGATTCTAATTTTAAAAAATATAATTCTTGCAGAACAAAACGAAAATATTTCAAGATAATAAAAGAGTATGTAATTATTTTTCAGGTGAAACTCTTATAATTATACTCTGTAATAGCATGTGATAGAATAGGACTGTACCCTATGATTAAAGATAGGACTTTCAGTTCTGTGTTACTATGCAAATGTCAAGGTACTTAATTTTTCTTATTTATATAA
This sequence comes from Petroica traversi, assembly GCA_025920805.1. NCBI lineage: Eukaryota > Metazoa > Chordata > Aves > Passeriformes > Petroicidae > Petroica > Petroica traversi. The sequence continues at coordinate 14,803,075 of JAHLSL010000011.1, forward strand.
GTACATCCAAGCATAGCACTTGAACCTTATCAATAACATTTTCTGTCTTTTGAGATATTCATATTAGAGTGCACTTTCCTAGCCTGAAGAATTCTCAGCCTGAACAGTGATGAATTGTCTAATGTTGATATTGGTAGAATTGGAAGAAAAAAAATTAAGTCCAGAAGAAGATCACAAAGATCAGAGGCCTGGAGCACCTCTCCTATGAAGAGGGAGTGAACTGGGACTGTTCAGCCCCTGTCAAAAAAAGGCTCAGGGGACCCCTTATAGGACCTTCCAGTGCCAAAAGGGAGCCAACAATAAAGATGGAAAGGGACTCTTTACAAGGACATGTGCTAATAAGACAAGGGGTACTGACCTTAAACTGAAAGAGGGCATGTTTAGATTGGATACAAGGAAGAGCTCAGTCTGAGCTATGTCCGGGACCCATGAGCCATGAGAGATGATGCAGGCCTCCCAGTGAGAGCTGCAGCCTTTGCTCCGAGGAGTGCCACCATTCTGCCTTGAGGGTCAGGTTGCATGGGCACCCTTAGAGCTGTCAGACGGTCAAAACCATTCTGTGCCCCTTCACTGAGTTATGAGGAGTTCAACTCTTCTACTGGACCAGTGGAAGCTTCACCTTGCAAGGAGGTGCTGTCCCTGTGTGCTGTCCTGCATAAACTGCCCCAGCATGCCTTGGCTGAGGCCCCACACCCTCTGCCTGCTCTGCTCACACACAGGCAGGGCAGCAAAAGTGCTGCTAGTTCCCATGCTAGGCAATGGAGTTACATGTTCACCCTCAAAAGGAAGGTGATCAGTTCAAAACTTGACATTGGTTCTGTGTCTGTAAGGAAGCTGTCCAGAAATGAGGACATCTCAGGGATCAAGGCAGATTTTAACTTCTTTTCACAGTGGGTTCAGAAGTTTTCTTAGAAGACAGGAAATCATGACTGGTAAATAAGTGTCTAGACCAGCATTATCAAAAATGTTTCTTCATCTGGGACTCACTTTACTGTCTTTCAGAGCTTCTGCAGCACACACTTTACTTAAAAACAATAGTTTAGGAATAAGAAAAGTTCAGCTCAGAGGTTCTGGAGGCTCTTCAAAAGGTGAGGCATGTTCATTCACACATGAAATGAGCTGAAGAAAGAACCCCAGGAACACAGATTTTGACATACTTTTCCTCCTTATGTGACCATCCTTATCTAACATTTACAATTAATTTACAAGCACTTTGCCTTTAAAATAAAATAAAGAACACTTTTTTTTCAGTCAAGAATAGTATGGCAGCATCTGAGGAGAGACTTTGAAATTGGTGACCAGATGGACAGATACTGTGTGAATGATTTATTGAACAAAAAAGACATGAAAACCCCTTCATTTCCTCCCATATTACCTACATATAGGAATAGCAATCTGATAGAAAGTTGTTTGATTTTTTTTTTTTACCTACACATATTCTAAGCCGCTGATATTGGTAAAATTATTTGTTTTTGAACAAAGTAAAGTTTTTAGTTGATTCTCAGTTAATAACAGAAAACTTGATTTGGAATAGAAATTTTTTCTCCCAAATTGCAGTTTATGTTTCCCCATATGTTAATATACCTCCCTGTTTCCATATAATGCATTATTATTTTGTTTCCTTCTTACTTCATTTAAGTCTCAAAAATGTCCAAACTCTTTGACTTGAATTCTCTGTATAATCATTATCATTTATTCCTGCATGTAGTAGTTAAATTGACAAACTACTGCACAAAAAATTAGGTTAGGAATTGATGAAAATAGCAGTTTTTCTTTGGTGCCACAGGTGCTATTGTGCTGCTGTTGTTATTATGCAAAATAATGAGAAATCTGCTGTTAAGTTTTGTTTCTGAGCCTTTAAATGTTTATTCACAAGTAAGTGGACAGTCCTTTTAGCTGTCAAATTACAATTTATCATAGCATTTCATAACCTATTAATAATGATAATGAATTTCCTTCTGTTTTTAATTGAACTCTTAGGAAAAGTGAATTTATGACACAGCTTGTTCATGCTCTAAGAAAGATGTATAGAGAGTTATCCTATTTAGACTGTTTAAAAACAGAGAAGAAATCCTAAAGATGTTGTATATGTTGTATATGTAGTTTAAAAATTATTTGTTCCCACCGAAAACCAGAAAATCTGAATTTCATTAATGTATTTATCTGCTTGATTTTGTGAATAAGACATTTTATTCCTCTACAGGTTTTGAGCTGTCACACTGTGAGGACCCTGGTGTGCCACAGTTTGGATACAAAATCAGTGACCAAGGTCATTTTGCTGGAAGTACTATAATTTATGGATGCAATCCAGGTTACACACTCCATGGAAGCAGCCTTCTGAAGTGTATGACTGGGGAAAGAAGGGCATGGGACTATCCCCTACCATCATGCATTGGTATTACATGCTTCTATTTTTTATTTCTTTACTTATTTTTTTGAATGCAAGAAAGAAAAAAAAAATAAGGAGAGTTAGATCTATGTAGAATCTGATTTGTATGATTTGATATGATCTGATATGTGTACAGATCTATTTAGAAAGGCATTTATACTCCTCTCTGCATAGATCTCATCTAAGGCTATCTGAGAGCTGTCACCTTTTTAGGTTGAAAATATAGTAATTCTTAAACATTTGAGCATATTGAAAGTCTAAATACATGCAAACCTAGTTAATGTCAGCAAATAATCAATATAAAAAGATAGTTTAATCAGAAAGGCATTGTCAAACTAGTATTTTTTTACTTATATATATCAAGAAGCTAGAAAAATTTCATATATTTATATGAAATAGAATAAATAAAATAAAACAATTAAGATATTAAGATATATAGTTATTTTGTATTTTTGTTACTCCTGTTTCTTTACAATAATCCTATACCTTCATAAGTCTTGCAGCTACCTTCAGGCTCAATTATTCCCACAGGAGAGTGAAAAGAAGACAAGACTTAAATATTGTAGTAGTTTTCTTTTTCATCTTCATTTAGAGGAAATTTGGATTGAATAAGTAGGTGAAGCAAGGGGTGAAATGCAGTTCTTATATGCTCTTTTACAATATTATGGCATATGATCAATTTAGTTGTGTTACCTGCTCAACAAAAGAGTAGATGCATAAATTGATTGCTGAGATGATCAGCTGGGAGATCATTCCATATTGTTGACTTTTTTTAGCTGAATGTGGAGGACGCTTTAAAGGAGAGTCAACAGGAAGGATCTTGTCTCCTGGCTATCCTTTTCCCTATGACAACAATCTGCGTTGCATGTGGGTGATTGAAGTAGACCCAGGAAATATTGTCAGGTACTGAAAATTATCTTACAATTTTAAAAAATGTTTTTGACTATAATAACCAAATCTTACCTCTAGAGTGGAGGGGGGGGAAAAAAAAAGAGATTTTGGGCTTAAAGCTTAACATGCAGGTCGCTGGTTTTGGCATTTTAGATTTGGGTTGAAACCGTTGATTTTTCAATAAGCATTTTTGAAAGAAGACTGAGCTTTAAAATTGGTTATAATTTTGTGAAATACTGGAGGCAACAGAGCTCTTTAGTGAAAGACTATGTTAAAAAAACCCCAAAAAAACAAAACACAATCTGCATTTTCATGGTTATTTTTGGCTAATTTGTTTTGATGGGGATGTGATATATAATATTGTCTTAGAAAAACTTAGAAAAACTGAAATGCTTTTCTGAAAAGATTATGTAGATACTTATAGATTATTTGAATGTCTAAAGTAATATATTACTTTATGGTGGAAAAATTCAGATATTCTAAGGTCTTTTTTTCTTTAAAATTCATTTTAGTATTGGGTTTTCATGCATTCAAGATCAATGTGTGAAAAATTATAGAAAATTACCATTTGAAGTTAAATTTTATTTGCTTTTTTCTGTTGTTTGTTTAGTTTTGTTGTTAAAGTTATGTTGTTGAATAATAGTAAAGCTGACAATAAAATTACGGTGTTCTTTCAGCCTCCAATTTCTTGCTTTTGATACTGAGGCCTCCCATGACATTCTTCGAGTTTGGGATGGTCCACCTGAGAATGAGATGTTGCTCAAAGAAATTAGTGGCTCCCTTATTCCTGAAGGCATTCACAGTACACTCAACATAGTAACTATCCAGTTTGACACAGACTTTTATATCAGTAAATCTGGATTCGCCATACAGTTTTCAAGTAAGTTGATTAATTTAATTTTAAATTTATTTTATAAGATAGTTCACTCATAGATAATTGTTGTGCTGGAAACACTTGAAATTGGTGACAACATTTCTGATGTTTTTGGGGAAAGAATTCACACAGACTTAAAGATTTGTTGTACAGCTATATTTTTATCTTAAAGAAAATAATAAACAAACAAACCCAATAAAACATCGTGTTCTTTGCTAGTTTGGTTTTCAAGGGCAGCTGGGGCAGTGCCAGAATGCTTATAATTATGATTAGTGTTTTTCACAAAGGAGGTGATGTAAGCATGTTGAAATCTCCATCATTTTCTAATCAGTAAGAGTTTCTGCTTTCAGAGTCATCTGTGGGGAGTTTTCATTTCTATTGTGGTTGTACAGGATGAAACAGAAAAGAGGTCTACAGGAACAGCAATGTCCTTGTCCCTTTTGCCTTCTAGTGCTACATCAGCTTATTACAGGCAGCAGGATGACAAATCTAAACAGTTGCCTAAATGTTATTCAATCCCTTTGAACATATTATTGCTGAAACAGAGAAATCTTTGATCCGGGTCCATTTTGACCTTCCTTTTCCTCTGGTCAGTGAAATTTATATGTATTTTTTTTTCAAGTTTAGCAAGGTCTAGTCTAATACAATTTGGTGTAGCATTAGCAATATTTCTAACATGGGTTGACACAGAGACTCTTAATATTAACACTATTTACCTCATTGTGCTTCCTGTGCGTGGTAGTTATATTAGGCCTTGTTTTACCCTGCTCTGATTCTTTCCATGTGTATGACAAATACATGTATGTGCACACAGTAATTTGAAGGAAGAGTGAATTATGTAAATGAGAGTACAAAATGAAATGTATTTTATATGTAGCGAAAGAGTGCTTCTGCTCCATCAACTTATTTTTGAAGCCATGAATAGAGGTTTTAATCCCTTGGCTCCAAGGTATTTTTGCTATTTTGCCTTACCCCTTCCAGAACTTATTTGAGAGATTCTTACATGTGTTTCCATTCTCAGACATGCTCCTGTATTTAATATTGAAGTCAGAGTGGGAGACCATTATGCACTGAACTTATTTAGGCAGTCATTTAAGCTGAGTGGAAAGATAGATTGATGCAGAATAAGAATGGAGTTATGAGGAAAAATGGGTGGTACATGAGAGTAAAGTTATCAAAACAGCTACTGATGCACTTGCATTGATTTATGTAAAAATTTTACAAATTTATCTGAGAGGCTTTTTATTTCTTTGTCAGTGCTGTTGCACAAGTCTGATGAGTTCTAATGACACTTAAATGATCCATAAAGTTTTACTGCCTCAGCATTTCTCTTACTCTTAAGTCCAGATTCTCAAAATCAGAGTGATCCTATTCAAATAGTTGATGTGGCACAATTTAGGTGTATATTCTCAGTAGAATAACAGAGATTTATTTTTTTTCCCCAAGTTAAGATTTTAAAAATAATGTGCAAATAGCTGCACAACCTGAATAACACTGTTGCTCTGTGGACATATTATTTCACTAACCAATAAAGAAAAATATCTGAGGAGATGGAGGAAGGAGAAGGACAATTCTTTGCAACTTCATTTCAAGTATTCATATACTTTTTTGAGTTCATAATGTTGTCTGAGTGAAACAGATGGTGTCTTCATACTCTAGCTACACTGTAATTAACAAATAGAAAGCTCTCACAAGGGAGGTATCTGCTTTTACTTTCCTTGTGCCATTTCGTGAAAATGGGTACGAGTATTTAACTGGATTATTGGCCCTTTTACCTCAAGAGGAATGTTATTCAATGACATTAGATAGTTTATTTTCAAACTCTATTAAGACTTCTCTACTATATTCTTAGCCTTTAAACAACAACAAAAAAGTTTCTATTAGTCCAATTGGTTCTTTTCAGTTTCATTATTTTATCAACTGCTCTTACCCAATTTTACATGTCATTTAACAAGTGAAAATTTTCACCATTGATAACATGGTACAATTTATATTTGACTCCTCTATGAGCTATGCTATGTATCAGAAAAGCAGCTTTTATCTGGAAATGCAAAAGGCAGGTGAGATAGCATCCTTCACCAAATTAAGAGTGGAAGGGTAAAAGGGAAAACCTAAAGAAGCTGAAATGTTATGTAAAAAGTAATAAGAAAATTATTATTTAATTATCATTATGTATTACAGCAGGTAATATTAGAATTGTTTCTATCTAAGGCTGCCCAAAATAATTATTTAAAAGTAATGGAAATTGTTATTAATTTTGTAAAATTTAGAGGATCTCAAGGGAATGGGTTTCATGATGAGATTTTTCTTGCCCATTGTGTCAATTAGTCTATTTTGTTTCTTTGTTAGCTTGCCTATTTTGTGGAGAAAAAATTACCCAAAAGGTTATTTGTATCTGAAATGTAGAACTATTTCGATGGTTTGAACATTCAGAATCTCTTTCTGTAAGAAAACAGTCACAGAATCATAGAATGGTCTGGGTTGGAAGGGACCTTAAAGACCATCTGGTTCCAACTCTCCAACCCCCTTGCCATGGGCAGGGACACTTTTCCCTAGGCCAAGTTGCTCAGGGCTCAATCCAGCCTGGCTTTGAACACTGACACTTATGGGTCACCCACAACTGCTCTGGGCAGCCTGTTCCAGTGCCTCACCAGCCTCACAGTAAAGAATTTCTTCATAATATGTAATGTGAACCACTCTGTTTCAGTTTGACCCTTGTCTTGCCACTACATGGCCTTGTCAAAAGTCTCTCTCCGTGTTTCGTGTAGGCTTCCTTCACGTACTGGAAGTGCACAGCTAGCCTCCCTAGCCTTCTCTCTTCCAGACAGAATAATCCCAATTCTCTCAGCCTTTCCTCACAGGGGAGGTGTCCTATCCCTCTAATCAGAGCAAGAAATTGTTTATTTTATGCTGAATTGTTTATTTTATTTTATGAACCAAGGAATACTGAAGACTTTTTTATGATTGACAAAGATGATTTTTTAAATTTAACACAACTGGACATTACTCTGAGAGGAAGAAGGTAAAGTGATGAATTTTGGATGAAATAAGGGAACTTGGCCTGATTGTTCTGAACTACTTTCCACCAGTTATCCAGAGCTAGTGAAAGTACAGCTTCTTTTATACATCTAATGTAAACAAAGAAGTAAATGACCTCACATGGCATCACTAGGCAGAACAGAATTTTTGTCTAATATGTCTTTTGTCTTTTATGTGTCTTTATGTCTTTCATTTTTGTGTGGGACCTCTGCAAATGACCATGACAGTGTCTCTTAATGCAACTTTTCAGTTTCTGCAGTCTTCTTTGAGACTACAATGAAGTAACATGATAGAAAACAGAGCCCACAAATCCTGAAAATCAAAGTAGCAAAAAATGTGTAGTAAAGCAGAATATTTCAAAAACTTTGTATATATGTGTCAAAGGAAAATAAGAACCTCTGGTGATTCAACAATAAGATTAAAACATAAGGATTTTGGAACATGTTTAAATGGCATGTGAATAAGGTAGCTGCAGAGCAGATGCCAGAGGTCTATCCTTAAAGAAGAGTGAAAAGCTGACAACAGGCCAGGAGCAATATGCAAACAGGAAATACCTATTACTGCATATTTTCTCTCAACTGTCAGAGACAGAGCCTGAAGAGCCCAGTACATACTGGAAAAACACCAATTAAATCAGCAGTATTTTGTTTTTACAGTAAATTCTGCACAAAATAGAAAACTAGACCTTCAAGAAAAGTAAAGGAGAAATAGAAGGGCACAATCATGTTTTTGCCAGAGACACGAACTATATATCTCAGGGTCAGACCAAAGTATCAGGCACGGTGAAACATTTTCATCAGCTGACATCGCTTCTTGTCACCAAGATGAAAGTAATAGCTCTGAAAAAAAGACAGAGAATGGAAAGCAGTTGAGTAAGAACACTAAAATGTAAAAGATTTGCTGATAATAATAGTGTGTGTGTGTTTACAATAATATTTTTAATATGTCTGAAGTGTGTAATATCAGATCAGGTCCTACTGAAGTTAATCAGATTCTTTCCACAGAGTTCAGTGGCCTTTGAATCTGGCATTACAGGGAAGTTTTCTCTCTGCTAACTTTAACATTTCAGGTACCAGTTATCTTTTGTGCAGGAAGGAAGGATATGTATTAATTTTTTGTAGGTCATTATTTCACCACTAATAGCTGCACTACTGAATCACTCAGCATTACAGAATGCATTCTGCTCAGATCTCAGAGTGCAGTCACATTTCTGATGAATTAAATACCACACAGGATAGAGCATTTTTTGGAGCATTATAAGGCAGCCAGTGCAGAACTAAACTGTAAATATTTTTTGAGTATTGGGAAGTTTTTGTAAATAGATGCTCTAGCAGTATTTTATATCATGTGACAACAATTTCTTATATAACGGGATATGCCTTAAAATGTTTGGATTTACTGTCAAACTGCAGCTGTTTCTCCTTATTTTAAGACTGAGTGGATAGCCCTTTGGAATTACTTGCCTCTACACTATAGAAAAAGCCTAGAACACTTGAGGCAGATACCTGCTTGCATGGCTTAAGTATGATAATATTAATTTCCAATCTAAAATTATAATGCATCATATTGTTTATATTGATTTCTGTCATGATTAAATGCTTACAAGTCAACTTTCTAGATTTATGATTTATAGCCATAGTGTCTTCTAAATCTTTTGTGTTCAAGTTGTTGTTGTTGTTGTTGTTGTTGTTGTTGTTGTCTTTGTCTTGTTGTTTTTTGGTAGGATTTCTTTTGTTCAAAGGCAGACTTATTGGCCACAGTCACATTTTTGATTCTTTTGATGCTGAACACCCTCCTGTATTTTTGTGGTTTTCTTTTCTTTAGCTCTTCAGTAACAAAGATCTCTATTTCTGACATGTTTACCCTGAAGGTGATTTGAAAATGCAGAGGGGGTATTTTACTGTTTTCTTTCTCAGAATGCTTTTTCCTACCACTGCTGCTATAGGGAACACTTCCGCAGATAAGTTTTTCACTTTTCTGAATTCATTGACATAGAATTTATTCTTCCTAGTGTCTATTGCATCCCAGAAAGAACTTCTAATTTAAAATATTTTCACACTCTCGTTTGCTGATTTCTTTCAACTTTGAGTGGAATCTTATGGATTTAGAGATTTCAGGAGGACTACTTCTGTAACAGAAATATCTGTGGATGTCCACAGTTGAAAATTCGGCTCAGTGGTTTTGTTTTAGTTTTGCAGGGGATGGTGTTGGTGTGTGTTTTCTTTTTTGGTTTTGGAATTTTTTTTAATTGGATTTTGGGTGGGGGTGGGTTTACTTGCTTTTAGCATCAAGAAACTTAAAAGAAAGAAAAACTTAATAGATTTGTTTCCTTCTATCTGCTGTTGCCTTTCTTTTAAGAAACAGACATTAGTAAAAGGAATGACCATTTATATCTTCAATGACAAAAATATCATTCCTGTCACAAGTCTGTAAATGACAATAACTTCTTAGTAGCTGTCATCTTTTAGTTCAGTAGCATAGAGGGCATGTGCGTTTCATGAAGGCAAATATTATAGGTTGATGCTTCCATGTAAAATGCTTTGGTAATGACTTGTAGCTAGAGAGACCTGGAGTTATATTATTAGTAAGTGAAAGCTGAAAGGAAGAATCAAAAGAAATTTGTGACATTATAAGTATTTTTAACATTATAAATTAAAAAATCTTTCTCTCTGCCATTGCACCACAAAAGTAATTTATTTTAATTATATTTAAGATTGAAATTGCTGATTTTAAACCCCATGCAATATACTTTGTCCAAACACTTTTGATTGTATCAATAGAAAGTCTTCTCACCTGTCCTAAATTTACATATGTAAAGTTGACTTTGTCTGACTTGTGACATGGCATTTCTGAGAGATCAAGCTGATATGGTTCCAAATTTTGAATGTTGTGTGTCTCACATTAATATTTTAATTTCATATCTCAATTTTATATGTGAAAAATCTATTCTTTGAATCTGAAAAATCTGATGTGATGTTTTCTGTTAAAGAATCATAAAATTGTACACTGTGATTTAAGTTTCTCAGATAAAATTTTCAGTTCCAAGAGGATCTTTTGCTTGCAGAGTCCATTACAGATATTTATAATTGTGTATACTGCAAAGTAAGTTTGGAATTGCAAAAGTATATTTGTGAGGTTCTTAATATTATAAATAAATGACTTTTCTATTTCAGAAAAGGTTCTCTAATTTCTGTATATTCTTTTTCCTTTGGCTAATCCAATCTCTTTCGTTGAGTTCTTTTAAGTCAACTGTTGATCAAAATAGAGCATCAAACAGCAAAATATTTATTCATAATATAAATCCTTGAAATTATTTCAACTATGATGCTTTGAAGATTTAATTAATAGCATGTATTTTATTTTCAGTTTTGTATTAGTCACTAAAAATTTGCCAAAAGTATACAGGTTATGCTATTTTGTGTACGAAGTACCTTTCTAATATTGACGTGTGAAACCAAGAGAAAAGCATTACAATTTGGTCTATATCCACATACACAATTGTATTATTTTATTCCGAGTATCAAACAATAGAATGAGGATATGATGAAGCCTGATGTTCCAATACTCTTAATAATATAGTTTGCCTCATTATGCTTCTTTGGGACCAAAATTATGTGACTGCATTGACCGGATAAGGGGTATAATCTCAGTTAAGCTTTCCTTCCTTTGTATTTCCTTTGCTACCAATAGTGGACAAAACTGCCTGAGACCAGGAATTCCCATGTTTTGTCTCCTATGTACAAAGAAACATATCTCAAACCATTTGTCTTGTGAAGATTTCCCCATGAAAATTAGTCTCTGCATTCATATCCTAGACTGATTATTCAGCAGTCCTCATTTGCAGTCTGTGGGAAAATACTGTGGGACTGATGAATTCATCATTTGAGGTTTAAATGATTTATTTTTATGAAACTGCATACAGGTGATGTTGCACATCTTTAAATGTACATGGATTTCATCCATGTGACTGTGGCCAATAAGTTTTTGCAGAATTCTCCAAAATGGTATCTTGCTAAGTATTTGATATAAAAGACAGAAGGGAAGTGTGGAATTGAAATTCAATCACATGAGTGGGGAAGCCATTTTCCAATGGTGATTCATTTGATAACATAGTTATTCAGCTCTCTGTTGTCACTGAGAAATTCTGGTTTTCTGTTGATGCTACTTTGGAGACAGATGTTCATAATTTTCAGTATCATTAGTTTCCTTTGTTTATCATCCATGTGCTATCCTTTATAGATACATGCACATGCACACATGTGATTGGATCTCTCCTGCAAAGAACAGGTACACCTTCAGGACTGATATCTTTTTTCTACATTCAGATTACTGTAGAGTTCACAAATGTACAGGAGGGACAACTGCTTTGAGACTTCTCTGCTGATTCTCTAGGGTCTTATCCTCCTCTCAGTTGAGAATGCTGTATACGCACACACTCACACACACACACATTCTTATATATATAAGAATCATTAATGTTGGAAAAGTGTTCTAAGATGATCCAGCCATCAGTGTAGCACAAACACCATACTACAATGGGACTGACTTCAAATTTGTTGGCTCATTATCTCTTCCTGCTCCACTGTTCCCCTCTTCCCCCCATTCTTCCCCCAACCCCCTCACCCCCCCCCAAAACAAAAAAGGAAAAGAGACTATGCCAGGTTGCAGTGTAAATAAGAATTTTAAAACAAATTCAGTTGATGTGTGAGATGGGGTCAAGCTGGTGAGGAAACTTGTTCTGACCGTGTGAGTTAGGGATATGGAGCTGTGAAGGAGCCTTGGCCCAAGCTTTGGTTGTGCAAATGTGATTGCCAGAGCTGGTCCAGGATGGTTGGATGGGGAAGTTTCCTTAACACAGAGCCCTGCCTACAACAACCTAGAAAACCCTGGTTATACAAGATGTTAAACTTCTTCGTTGAAGGGATAGATACATTGTCCCAGATGAAATTCTGATTCTGTAATTTATTCTTAATATTTTCCCATTTTAATCTTCAAACAATAACTGATAAACTTAGATAGAATCCATGAAGCCATGCAAAATCAACAAATGGAGCCTGTGGATAGAATTTACTTAAGAATTACAATGACTATGCTTCTAAATCTCTGTTAAAACTACAGCAGAAAGAAAAGTTAAAAATAGATTAAAGAAATGCTATCAGCAGTGCTTCTGTTGGTAGAAGACAATGAAAACACTGTAGATAATTTATTCTTTCTTTTTCAGGAAAAGTTGTATAGAAGGTTGGATTTGAGATAGCAAATACCAGGCTGACCTGGTTCTCAAACAGCATTAGAGATTCAGAGAGACTGCAGTGTCCACACGGGTAAAGGTATTATGTGGGTTCTGAGACAGCTGGAATTTGGAAGGTGCAGTCTGTCAGGATTGGTTCAGGCTGATGCAAGTTTGAAAGACTTTATTTAAAGTGATAGGAGTTGGGAAGATTATGTTGGTTTAAATAAGTTCATAATAACATTTTTGACATGATGTGTGTTATGAAGAACTGGAAATTTGGAAGGCTTGAAGCTGCTGACCTGATTGTATGTTCTGGGGAAAGAAAAAAAAAAAGGAATAAAAAAGAAAAAAAGGTTTCTTTTTTTCTTCATTCTCCATGTTTGGGATTCAGACTCTTAAATTATATTTAACTTGGCATGCATTAGAACATTACATTTAAAAATCACTTTTAACACCAAGAAATCCCAAGACATTTCTTATATTGTTTCCAGCATCAGTGGAGTATTTTATAACCATGTCCCACTTTTAATGCCATGTTTCAAGGTATCTTTCCTGCACGAAAATAGAGCTGGCCTTTTAGGACATTTCAGTCATCTATTAAATTGCCTGGGCTTATGAACTATCAAAACTTTTTGACCCTGGCAGTAACTTACTGCTTTTCAAGCAGAAATAATCAATTTAGAATGCTTAATTATCTGATTTATGGATTAAATATACTTTTGTGCCTTATTATTAAAAAGATGTGTCACAACATTTTTATACCCCATGTAAAGGGAACCTGTAGATAGATCTGTGTTTACATCTTTTCGGGGTATGATTGAGTGCTGGTTTAATGGCTTGTGTAGCTCTGTAGGAGCATTTGCACAGTATCGTAAAGCTTGTAGAGAGATGATTTAGGATTCTCCCTCTTCTCCACTGCTTAGAATGTATGAATCTGTTTCTATGAATGCTCTTATAAAAAAAAACAAAACAAGTTTTGGGGGGAAGGGAACTTAATTTTTTGCATGGTTTGGCTGCCAATATTCTGAACAAGATTCTGCCCCACTTCCTTTGAGTCACCTGGCAGGAATTGTGTAAGATAAGCAAGTTCCCAGAGGAAATACTTCTACCTGTGCAATGGCACTTATTTTCTGGAGGACTGGTGATCTCATATGCAAAGTCTAAATTAGAGAATATGAGTACATGGCTATCTGAGATGTTAAGTCTCACTTGTGGATCCTTTGGTTATTTCTGTGTTAGGACATCACTATGAACAAAGAGAAGCTGATACATAGATTGAAACAGCTGGTACTGAACCACTGCTCGCAACACTGTTCAGAGATATCCTCAGTTCCAAGTTGTTCTACTGCAGCTCAGTAGTGTATCTTCAAATTTAGCTTCATCCAAATGAAAACAATTAATCTGCTCCAAAACTAAGCCCTATTGCAAGGCAAAACACAATCTGAAGTTTTATTTTACAAACATACTCAGCTCAGAAGTGTGTAATAACTACATTGAAACACTTTCTGTCACTCTGACCATGTAGAGAGATGTACAAGCTCTGTGTATCTAATATATTCATTAATCTCTCACCTACTGAACAATTAGAGCATGAGTTGCATTCATTCCCGTCCTGGAATTCTTGATCAAGAAGTGTCTCTTAATTCTTTATCTAGCCCAAATGGTTTGACTGATCATAGCATGATGACTCTAAACTAGCAATGCCAAGAGAAAAATAAAATAGGTTTATGCATTTCTCTATCTTCATTAGGGAAAAAAAGCTCTCAGATGATCACTCACAGCTTTGTCCCACACTCAGAGTCACTCTTGTACCCGTTATGCTGCATATATTAGGAAATGGACACATCTGAGGTTTGTCTATTTCCCACAAAAAATGTTTTTAATAGCAATTTAATGGATTACATTCACAAATCACAGCTTACACTAGTAATTCAAGACAGTATTTCCTGAAGTTTCCAATAATTTTAATAGAATAAAACATGAGGTATTCTTTTCTTACTTTATCAACTCTAATACGTCACAAAGAACTTCTGTGCTTATACACAAACTTATGGGGAATTGTGATATCCCACCCCATTCATTTTGCAGAAAGCTTTCAAGATTGCATTGCAGGTAAATTATCAAAGACATCAGGGGCTTTCTTACTCCAGAAATTTTCATGGGGAATGAAGAAGGCAGTGATAAGGTGAATATACAACAGGAAAAAAACCCTAAACACTTTTAACGGTAGTAATGATGGGCTAGAGTCAGGCACATGAAAAAAAGCCCTTATGACTACAGCACACATGGCAGAAAGCTGCAATTAAGAAATTCTGTTTGACTATAAGGGTAATATATGTTAACTCTCCAGAGATGCATTAATTCTGTAATTACATACAGTACTGAGATATTCCTTCTCCAGTCTCTTTCTTACATTAACTTTTTTTAAAATTTTTCACTCAAAAAAATGACGTTTATGTATTCGAGGATTCTTATTCTGACAAATTTATTTATTAAAAAAAAAATCCACCTCCTTTTTGAGGTAAATATATGACAACAAGCAAGCAGAAATAGACTTTAACAATAGATTTATTCTTAAAATACACATTTAATATAAACTATTAATACAGCATTTCTGTCTCGATGGAAAAAAAATAATCTATTTCCTTCTGTTCCAGTGCATGGGAATGTTAAGTGTCAAGCTTAAGTAAAAGTTTCTCCCTTGTGATACTGATAGTAGAAGGAATCTGGAAAATAAGTTTGTTAATAAGACATCTAACTTTTGCATGGCCAAGATTAAGTTAAATTAATCCCACTCCTAATTAAGCAAGTTGAATTTAGACATGTGCTTACAAAGCAAGAAACGTGGTTTTCAGAAATACCATGAAGGAATAATTTATTTATGCTTTAATCTCACTATAGTTGTGGAACTCTGGATACCTTCTTCTGGTTTATTCTCTTTAAAATGAATTAGACAGGGAAAAAATTATTAAAGAACCAGTCATTTTAGGAATTCTGTAATGCTCACTTATTTCCACCACAAAGTATGGCAAACATGCAAGAAAAACAAATAAACAAACCAACATGCATATATATTTCATATAAATTTTCATATATATGAGATTCTACCATCATATAGGCCTTTACCACCATTTAAAATTACCATCAAAGTAAAATAACAGCCAAAATTTGGTATCTGTCAGTTCTAGTTGCTGAAATGCTCTATAGAGGTATATGTATTTGTTGAAATGCAGGTGAAATATAACATTGAAATTCTTGCTTTCAACACAGTAAAAAAAATTCAGATTTTTATATAAATAAAAATTAAAAATTTATAGCAAAAGATGTTTCAAAATCTTGTATAGATGTTTGAATTGTTCAGTATGCATACCTATCTGAGACAATTACCTATTTTTGCCCTGCCACGTATACAAAGACTGTGAGAAAAATTATACTAAGTGCTCCAAATGAGCAGCTTTGTAACTCTAAAGTGTGCTTTCACTAAGAACTTCATCATTGTTTTATTATCCTGATGATGATATTGTGGATAATATCATTAATCACATATCATGTAATAACAATATTATGCAGGTTTTTTTCTCTCTTCATTTAAGTAGTACCTTACAGAGAATATAGAAGCAAAATTTCCCACAGATTTTAGGCAAATCTAACTTAATAAATGATTATTTATTTATGATAAAGCAAAGCATACTCAGTACTTTTAATGGCATGTTGCATTCTTACCCTTTCTTGTGTCCTGTTAATTCAGAATAAATTAATCCATTTTTTTATCAGCCTGTTGAGAAGCTCACCTGGTCTGTCAAAGCAGTTCAAATCCTTCAGTTAGGTTTCATTCTTTTAATAGAGCCTTGCAAAATGCTGAAAAAACTCTGAAAAAAGTGAGAATTAGACTTGAAATCATCTGATTAAAAGTCTAAAACCCAGACGATGAGATTGTGGGAGCAGAGAAGTTCTCTTTTGCATTCTAGTGTTACAATGCAAAAATCAGTCTTAACGCAGTGGTTTTAGTTTTAAATTCGGTCTTTGTGTATTTAGTGTGAATTTGCAAAGTTTAAAAATATTCATGGAATAGTTGGAAAGTACGTCTGGAGACTTCTAGTCCAATTGCCTGGTCACAAAACAGTCAAACAGACAAAAACTCCTGTGGGGAAAAAAAAAAAAGTTGTTTGACCACACTTTAAGTGAACCAGTGTTTTCTTTTATACAGTTGGAGTTTTGATTGTTGCATCTTCTGATTGCTATGTTTGTGGTTTTTCTGCACACTTGCTTCCTAGAAGAGTTTTTATCTTCTCTGTTTCTTTTCTGTAAAATTGCTTTCTGGTAAATTGTTTCTTGGGATCATTTGTCCCAGATGCATTTCCTCTTTTGAACCTCATGAAGTTTCTCTCAGGCTTTTTCTCCAGCCTAATGAATCTTCCCGAAACAGCATCCCTGTACTAGAGCATATCAACTGATCATCCAGAGTCTGTAAACTCGCCAAAAACTAACTTTGTCTCATCATCCCCATCTTTAATGAATTTTGGAGTCAACAACCACTCCTGAGGGACGCTGCTGCTAATCAGCTCCTGCCTAGGTTTTGGATCACAGACACTCTTTGAACCTGGCACAGCAACCTGTTTTCCATCCATTTCATATTTCACTTACTCAATCCATGCTTCACCAATTTGGCTACAAAGCCAAGAGACCAGGAGGTGGGTTGAGCAAGCATGCAAGATGACTACTGTATAGGGCAAATAGGGGTAAGGTTATAAGTTTGGCATACAGATCTCATATTATAAAATTAATTTGTGTAAATATTACTGAGTGATTAAAAAACCCAAACAGATTGTATCAGAAATTCCTATGTGGCCCCTTAATGTCTTTTACAGACATATCAATTTTTTTTTTTTGCAGAATGATGCAATCTAGCAAGAGCAATATGATGTACAGACAATAACAATTTTTATACCAACATCTTTCTCTCTTTGGCCCTTCAAGATTGATTTCCAATTCTGATTAAGAACCATCCCCCATTCTTCTGGAATTGCATATTTTAGATAAAGCAGAGAAGTGTTTTTCTAGTTTATGGCAGAATTCAAGGCAGGTAATATGAAAGTGGGCGAGGCAGTTTCTCTCCAATATGGACTGCTCTGGCTGGCCAACACCAATGAGAAGATACAGTGCATCCTGTGCTCTCAGCACAATAATATATGACTGGCTTTACTACTTGCTTCAGTCTAAGTTTACCTTAAGGATTTTTTTCTTTTAGATCTGACCTGCATTAAGAACATTTTGAATCTTTTCATATTTGATGAAATTTTACTTAAGTGCAATCTAGCTCCAGTATCTTATTCTCTCACATGCAACTTTTGTAAGACCTGTTAGTACAGTGCAGTGAATTTAGAAATTTCATATTTTAGTAATTTTTTTTTCCTAAATTAAACCCAGTATATTTAAAGATACAAACAGGCAGTGTCTAAAACAAAAGTTTCAAAAAATTGCATGACAATAAAAAAAATCTTTCATTTATTTTGGAACATTTAAAAGAAATACTTATTTAATCTTTGAGTATTAAGAAGGAAAATTTTCCTCTAATTTCTGTTTGTGCTTGATTTTTTGTGAGAATTTATTTGTGGGGATTTTCCCCCCTGCAGTCAGTACTTCCTATGTGTAAAACACTCCATAAAAATCTTAACAAGTTTATAGAGCACATTATATTTTTTATTAAGTACATCTTGGAAAGAAAGGTACTTAGAGGGGTTTTCTTTAGAGAAATAAACTGTTTAGACCAAAATTTGCTCTTCAAAAACATTGTAAATGCAAAACCCACTCACATTTTGGATTAGTAGGTTGCTGTCTGGTGTTATTACTTCCCCAGAAAGAGGGCATCTGAATTAAATCTCAGTGCTGCCACTTTGTGTTTATGCTACACAGATTGCTGGGCTCAGTGGGACTAGTTCCACAGGCAAGTCTGACGTTTGGTATTTATTTGTAATACATCTGTTTCAGTTCTCCAGTGTTAGTAGGAAATAATATTTACTTAAATAAATATTGATGTATTTAATTTTTGCTTAAGTTTACATATTATTGTGCATAGTATCTTTATTATGTTGATCAAAATATGCTCAATATGAGGAAAATATCTTTAATTTTTTATATTTTATTTATTTTATAAATAAAATATATTTTTATTTTAAAAATATTTTTATTTTATAAAATATTTTATAAATATTTTATATTTTTGTAGTCATTATGATTGTGTTTTATCTTTATCTATACTTGTGCATTATATATAACTGTACATTCTCTCAGGCTAAATCCGTGTGTATTTTTTGTAGTGATTTCTTCATTACGACTACAAAAGTCTAGTGTTGTAGATAGGTCATATGCAAGGGTATTGATATGAGTGATCAATGAAATTCACTTTCAAGGTCACAGCTAAATGTTACACAATGCATATATTTATGAACTATAGAATTGTGGAGAATTGAAGATGTGTGCAAGCATACCTTAATTGGAAAACCCGAAGACCTTAATTTGCTTCTAA
Source organism: Petroica traversi (assembly GCA_025920805.1). Classification (NCBI taxonomy): domain Eukaryota; kingdom Metazoa; phylum Chordata; class Aves; order Passeriformes; family Petroicidae; genus Petroica; species Petroica traversi. Next base: position 14,822,024 of record JAHLSL010000011.1, read on the forward strand.
TTTGATTCATATTAAAAATTGCTCTAAGTCAAAAGTGCTAAATGTCCAGGGTAATAGAAAATCTCCTCCTTTCTTTCTATATTCTGTAGTGCTTTGCAAAATTGAAAAAAACCCCAAAAAACCAAAAAACCTCAAAGAAAAATTAGGCACTTTTAATACCTAAAGGAGGTAGCAAAAATTCATATTTTAAAAGCAGCAGATTGTTGGATGATTCCTCAACATTTTTAAGTGATTATGAAAACTTTGAATTTTTGGAGCCTCCTGGTTAGAAAAGTGTAACAAAATGGATTATAAAAGCTGTGGGGTTTTTTTACAAAAATTTATTTATATTTTTTTTCACTTTGCTGCTAGGTTCCGTAGCCACTGCCTGTCGTGATCCTGGTGTTCCCATGAATGGAACTAGAAGTGGTGATGGAAGAGAACCTGGAGACACTGTCATTTTTCAGTGTGACCCTGGCTATGAACTTCAAGGAGATGAGAGAATAACCTGCATTCAGGTAGAAAATCGGTACTTCTGGCAGCCAAACCCACCAGTCTGTATAGGTATGCAGAAAAAAAAAAATAAATAATGCTTTCCTAAAATTAGAAATATTTATGTAGTGAAGCATACTGTTCTAGGATCTTGTTCAAAGAAAATACATGTACTGTATATCTTAAAAATTATGTTCTATCAATCTCTTATAACCAAAACCTTTCCTCTGTAGATTTTAATATAATAGCTCTCATCCTTTCCCTCTCAGGGCCATCTTATTTATAATTTGATGATCTGGGACAGAGAAAGTAAATAAGTCAATGTCAATGACTATGATCCTTGGCAATTTATTCTTGGACAAGCATTGCAGGAGGAACTTGCCAGAGACTACAAGTAGCACCACAGACCTTTCTAACACTCTCTTTCCTTTAATAAACTTAACTTGACCTAAGCTGTTACAAATAAAATCTGCATTCTGTACATCTGCCCTGTCCATGCTTATCTGCAGATATGTGTTTGCAAACATTACAGTACTGACTTGGTGTCTTGGCTATTCAGCTTAATGTGTCAAAGTATTATTTTCTCTGTTCTTACTCTCCTTACTATGCCCTCCTGTGTAGTGTGAGTGTATGGGCTTGAAGACAAGAACTGTCCAGACTATTTTCTGGAAGAGTGCAGTAAAGAAATATTTTATTGCTTATCTCTTATAATTCTTATATGCAAGAATATGCATTTTATAGTAATGGTAACTGAACATCTGTACATATTTAAGTGAAAAAGTAAAAGGAATTCCTGGGCTCTGGGCCTTATAGTAAAAATATTCTTCTACCATGCTGGCCTTATTTGATATTGTTGTTTTTAAAATATATGTCTCAACTGAAAAATAATTACCCTATTATAAAGCAGTACTAGAAGTTTTAATCACTATCAATAGTGAGTTGATGAAATTAGAAAATAGATTAAATGTAGGTCCTCAACTGACCTTCTGTCCACAGCACATATTAAATATGCATAGACTTGTTTTTTAGCTGCGTGCACCCATTTATCTCATACTAGTAAGTTCCACACTTCATGCAAAACACCTACTGTACACGGAGTAGCAAGAATGCTTATTATCATCATTAATTTGTCCAAATATTAAGCATGAAGTTATCCTCTATTGATTTCCTATAATGATGCATTCTTTGGAAATATGAACTGCTAATAGACTAGAGTGTGCAAACCTTGCCTTGGAGCTAAGTGATTTCAAAATTGTGTGTTGCTCAGTACACCCTGAAGTTCATTGATTTTTTTTTCTCGTAACTTGTAATATATTCATTAATGTTGCTTCCATTCCTGTAAATCCAAACTGTGCAATACCTACCCTAAGCATAACTTCAATATCATCATGGTTTATCAAAGTTTTAGAAAATAGCAAAGATAATATTGATGAAAGAATAAGAGGCAGGGATAATTCCTAAGGTGTATAGTTGTATCACGTTCTAGATCTGTTTTATTAGCTCTTTACATGCCGAAGTGTCTTTTCAAATCTCCTAATTATTAATGCTCAAAACTAGCTAAAAGAACTTCTTGATTGTTCTGACCTGTGGGAGTGCCTTGGCTTTTTTTATTCCCTTAGTCTTGCTCAAAAATATTTAAAAACATCTTCATTTCAAAGGTAGTAGCAATCAGAAAATAACAAAGAATTAAATAATGATTCATGTACTTGAATGAAAGACAGTAATTAGAAATTTTTCTACACTAAAGGCATTCTGACAAACAATAAACTTGAGAGCATGTCTCTGCCAAAAGCCAGTCCTTTGGCTTATGCCTGTGCTGCACAAAAGAGCTAATGTTTTCCATTCCAAAGATTTTCTGGATCCAATATTGCTTTGATACCAGAATCTTAAGTAAATGTATTTGCTTCATTTTCTCAGGGATGACATTAAAAATTCTGGCATGCAAGAAGACATTTTAGGATTCAGGTTGACTATATATTTAGGGGAAGTATAGACTGTCTCCCAGAAGTTTCAGACTTTCTTCAGAAATTAATGGATCTGGTTTTTTGGGTTTTTTTCCCCTTGTGGCTTGGTTCTGATTATTTCTACTGTTTTGTTTCAGGCACAGTCTTGTGTTTCATAGTTATATCTATGAAAAAGGTTTTATTGTAAACAGTTCATTCTAGTGGTGCTTTCTTCTAAATTATCTATATGAAACCAATATGAAGTAAAATTTCAAGTTTTTTCACTTTTATATGATTATTTAAATTTATCTTCAGACTAGCTATATGGAAGAATTTTTTTTTTAGAGTTAGTGTGGTGAAGCACTGAAGCAGAGGTGTGTTTATCCCATCCCTGGAATCAATCTAGGTCTAATTGGACAGAGTTCTGATCTAATTGAAGATGTCCCTGGTCATCACAGATGGGTTGAGCTAAACAAAATTTAAAGTTCCATTCAAACTCAAACCATTCTACGATTCTATATTTAATATGTCTTAAAAAAAAAAAAAGAAAGAAAGAAAAAGTAAATTAAACCATACATTCTGCTTCTTAAGAAGTAATTCAATGAATAAATAAATAAATAAAATCCAGAAAGCTGTGGAATAAGATTTTTTAGCCACCTAGAGAAATTAAATAGACTTTAAATAAAAACCACCCTAACCTGTACTTCCTTACATGGAAAAAAATGATTGCTGAGATCAGCACAGAGACAGTAAGGCTCAGTGCTTGCTTGCCACTGTGTCTACACACGGGTTTATAAAAACAGGCTCATATAACTGTGTAACACATAAAAAATACATTTTTCTTAGTGTTTTGACATTTGCCTTTCTTTCTAGATGGGCTGTTCTATTTGTTCAGTCTTACCAAAGAATTTGAAGCACACAGAGCAAGAAAGTCTCTGAATAAGTTTAGAGGAGATAGTAAACTGGAAAAGGAAACATCATCTAATAACATTTTTCATTAGATAATGTTAATATTTCCAACTTACTATCTTATTAAATGAAATTAAAATCATCTGAAACCATTCTATCTGAAGAAAATTCTATCCAGGAGATATTTTGCAAAGTTGAAGATTATATTTATTATTATTATTTATTACTGCTGTGAATGGCATACCTTGAAATAAAATATATTTTGGCTGTCTGTCTAGCTCAATGTACTTTTCATTTATTCCCTTTTTGATTATCAAGAGACCTTGAGAAGGATTAAATGGAACCTCTGTAAACATCAAAGGTATCTGTTAGTGTGAGTAAAGAAAGAATAAGTATATAAGAAAGAAGTTACTAATATGAAAATACCCTATCAATGACCTTAAAGACAACTAAATTAAACCAAGACCTTAGGAAAGTATCATGGATGCAGACATTGGCAGAATTTAGTCTGGAACAAGGACATAGCATTTAACTTCCTTGAATCATTATATGTCAGTTCAAAGTACTTAAAAAATATCATCAGACTCATCAGTTTAGTGGTCATGTCAGTGAAGCCTGATTACAGAGAATAACCTAAATATCCTCTTTGGTATGCTTTACATTTTCATTCCTAGGATATGCAGATAGAGCAACCTGAACCATTAAAGTACGTGAAAAAGAGGGATGTACAGGGTTGTACTGAAGAACATTAGTTCCAGCTCATGAGCAGCCTTTACATTCCATACAACCTCACATTTCCTTTTTTACATGGACTTTTAAAGTTATAGAAAGTCACAGTGAATTGTTTTACAATTAATAGACATGTATTGTTTTGTAATAATTTAATTTTACTCATTTTGCAATTGTGACAAAGGAAGATGCAATGGCAGATGATTTTACTTAAAAACAATATGAATTTTAATTTTTTGAAGATAGAAAAATTGCAATGGAACTTTATCTAGCAACTATTTAATTTATCTCTGAGCTTGAAAACTGCAATTACTTGAATATTTGTAAATTTAATTTATACTATATACATCTTGATCTGGATTACTAGTCAGTGTCATCTGGTGAAAAGGCAGGTAACTGCATTATCAATGTAAATACCATATTTCACAGCCTAAAGAGGTTCTTTTAGAATGCCTTTAACAAGAAGTAGAAATAGGAAAGCTTCTACAGTAAAGTTTTTTATAATTGTAGCCAGAGCATTTTTTAAGTTCACAGTATATTCAGAAAAGCCTTGAAATAATATTATGCAAATAAAAGGACACAGATTTCAAAACCAAGTGTTTCACATAGTAAGATCTCTATTTGTCTAAGGCAAAATGTGAACATATTTTTTGTTTGTTTCTATTAAAGTTTTGTAAATATCCCACTTGTTAAACTTTTGGAGGACACTAAATGTCAGTGAACAGATTGCTGATACTTGCTTCTTTGTCTCTTACCTTATTTCCTCAAGTTCAATCTATTTTAATTCACAGCTCCCTGTGGAGGAAACCTGACTGGCTCATCAGGTTTTATACTTTCACCAAACTTCCCTCATCCTTATCCCCACAGCAGAGATTGTGACTGGACTATCACTGTTAACAGTGACTATGTTATATCATTAGCATTTATCAGGTAAGCCTCTACTTACCATTTTTAATTTTTAAAGTCATGTTTATAACTTTATTATTGGCATTTTTTCAGAATTCTGTAGTAAGAATTAATATGACTATCATTAGTAGTTGTTATCTTTATTAAAAGCCACAATAAATACGTCAGTAGTCAATGCACAAACAGGTGGAGCTTGGAAGCTCATTGCTGTTTCCTTAAGAGCACTCTGTTTACACTGGCTAATGTTGAGGTGGATGGTGCTCAATTTAACTAAGATTCAGTTCCTTAGAAGGCAGCATGGAGTAACTCACTGAAATGTCTGCAGCCCAGAATGGTCTTGAATGATGAAAATTATTGATTCATCTATTTGTTTGTGACACATGCTATTTAGGCAAAATTTCAAAAGTAGTCTTTAAATTTATTTTCGTTAGTCCATATAATTTCAGAATACTCAAGAAACTTCCTGATGTTCTAGCTATTGAATGGAATTGTTCTAGAATTTTCTAGAAATTCTAAATTGAGCTTTATAGAATTCATAAAGGAACTTTTGGTGTCTGCACTGTATGTAAAACATGATGAAAATTAATATATGTGTAAATTAATATATTATCTGTCAAAAATGTGCATCCCAGCTGGGAAATATGTCACAGGAAAGGTAAAAATAGTATTTGTGATGTCCCATCAAATTTAAGTTCTTATAATGCTGGGTGTTCTAAAATAGTGTCTATATTGTTCTGACCAGAACTAACATGATGACTTCTTAGAGAGGTAGATTGTATAGCAGTCTGTCCTTGGTGATCAGTGGCATAGTATGTGTTTTCATGAATTCATTCTAATGAAATTAATCATGTAGTTATGGTTACATAAGTAACAACTTAACAATTTTTTGGGGATTTCAGAATGTTCTAAGTTGGTAAGGAAACTTTCTGTTGTGTACTAGCACTTATTGTGTTGATTTGGTTAAAAATCATGAGGTCAATATGTTTAAGAATATTCAGCTCCTTATAGTCTAAATTTACATATCAGATCCTTCATCTTAAAATGAAAAAAAAAATTTGCAGAGTGACTCCAGATACTATGAACAGGGTTCAAATAGATCTAAGTTTTTTATTTTTCTAAACCTTTAGAAATATGATATTAATTTTTTTCTTTATATAAAAAGCTTTTCTTTTTTTTCTGGCAAGCAGGAAATTGTTGCTTCTAAGGAGTGAACCAAAAGATATAGTATTTCTGTGTTTGCTACTAAATGACTTCTACGAACCATTTTTTTCTGACAGAGGAGGGATTTTTTTTCTTCTTATTGCAACAGTGATAGTAAATTTCAAATTTAAGCTAATAAGAGTGAAAATGTTAGGCAAAGGGTATTCCATCTGACATTTCTCTTTTGTATCTTGCTTTGTAGCTTCAGTATAGAACCAAATTATGATTTTCTTTATATCTACGATGGGCCAGACAGTAATAGCCCACTGATTGGGAGCTTTCAAGATAGCAAATTACCAGAGAGGATAGAGAGCAGTTCAAATACCATGCATCTGGCTTTTCGGAGTGATGGATCTGTTAGTTTTACTGGATTCCATTTAGAGTACAAAGGTAAATACAATTATTTTTCTTATATAAAGTTCAATGCATGAGTGAAAATTCTGTTTTAATTTCTCATAGTTTTCTACCTGGAAATGTTTTCGTTTTGCCCAAGAATATGATGATGTGAATAATTTATTCATGCAAGTATAATGTTACAGGATTGCTAATTTAAAATAAAGTTTCTAGTATGATTTTATTGACCAGTAATGCTGAATGCATAATTCCTTTTAGTGTGTGAAGCAGGCTTACAAGAAGGCTGGGCAGTCACTTTACAGAAGGGCATGTCCTATCACTATAGGACAAGGGAGAATGGCCTTAAGATGAAGGAGAGCAAATTTAGATTAGATATTAAGAATAAATTCTTTGTTGTGAGGGTGGTGAGGCACTGGAACAAGGGGCCCAGAGAGGCTGTGGACTCCCCATCCCTGGAGATGTTCAAAACCAGGATGGATGCAGCTCTGAGCAACCCGGTCGGGGGGTCTTGCTCATTGCAGGAGCATTTGGAGCTAGATGATCTTTAAGGACCCTTCCAACCTAAATCATTCTGAGTCTATGATTCTATGAAAAAATGGGAGACAGCAGTTTACAGTTTCAAACATAAATTATGTTTATATTATGTACTTTATGTATTTTATATTATGTATTTTATGTATATTTTATTAATTATGTAAATATCCAGAATTTAATTTATTTTTATTATACGTAACAGGTCATGTTGATTTAGGTATATTTAAGGTCCTGTAAGATGAAATTACATACCGGAATCTAGGAGTCCAATACTGAAAAAAAAAAAAAAAATTGACTAGACCTTTATATGATAGACCACAGTAGAGCTGTCCACATCTCTCAGATCTGTCTGAGGTCATAGCACAGTAAATAAGAACATATAGACTTGCAAAACATATAATCAATAGAAACTTTCATAACTGCCTCTGCATGGCTTGAGAAACAGAAATATTTCCTATTAAATGAATATGAAAATATTCTGTAAAGGCAATCAGAAAGAAAACAGGGGTGATATAGACCTTCTTGGTCTTATTTTCTTCTCCATTTATTCTTAGAGCAATTACTAAGTGCAAAGGTATGGAAGAGTAAGAATAATGTGCTTATTGTTGTGTAAGCCTCCTTATACTTTCCTACAGTCATTGGATTCTACAGAAGACAAGGAAGTTGTCTTCACAGTATGAGCTATTATTGAAAAATTAAAAGCAGGTCTTGACCATGTTTATGGTAAGCCCAGATGAATGTAGTGTTTCAGTTCACTTAAATACATTTCTTCTTTTCAATTAAATTGAAGAATAATAAATGCAGATGGAAGTGCTGTAGGAAGTGATTCAGGGTCACAGAACTTCTAAACAACAAGAAAAGAAATTATTTTTAAAGAGGCCAATCTTTTTCCTCCGTGCTGTTGAATGAAGTCTTGTCTCATGGAATCCAGGGGTTTCTCCTACCCACCAATCCAAGTGTGATTTATTTGTGCCTCAACATGTGTTACACATGAGGTGAAAAGTGACTCTGGAGCTGTACAGGTGCTGGGAGCCCTGTCCCCGGGGAGGCTTGGCCGGGCAGCCGAGCACGGCAGGAAAAGCTTTCACCATCAGCCTGGAAAGGCCTCCCTTGCCGGGAGGCCATCCGCGGATGGCCGGGACAAAACGCCCAGGAAATCGGGCTGTGGGAGGAATCGTAGCACATAAACGCAGTTAACTGCGACAGGACTGGGGGTCACTTTTTGGGGGGGTCTTGGAGGGAGCGGGGCTCGCCCGGAAGGTCAGCTTGGCCCCCGCTGCGGACTGTGCTGGCTGGCTGTCCTGCCCGCACCTGTCCTGCCCTGTTCCGCCGCTTTCTCGAAGCAGTTCGACCCCACGGCACCCAGGGCTCCGTTGATCCCCGACGGAGCCGCCGCCCGCAGCGGGCCCCGACCTGAGAGCGCCGCTGCTGCAGGAGGCGCCCGTGGCCAGGCAGCCCGTTCTGCACCCACCGGACAGACACACATCGGGCTGCTCTTAAACCTTGCCCGTGGCCAGGCAGCCTGTTCTGCACCGACCGGACAGGCACACATCGGGCTGCTCTTAAACCGTGCCCGTGGCCAGGCAGCCTGTTCTGCACCGACCGGACAGGCACACATCGGGCTGCTCTTAAACCGTGCCCGTGGCCAGGTAGCCTGTTCTGCACCCACCGGACAGACACACACCGGGCTGCTGTCTGCACACCGTGCCCAGCCCGCCCCCGGAGCCGCACAGACACATCGCAGTTCGCAGCCGTGCACGCCAAGAAGGCCACCGGGCTACAGCGGTAATGATCTGTCCCCGTGTTCTGTTTCTGTCTCTCTTTATCCCTCTCTGCTCCCTTTTCTATCCCACTTCTGTAGGAACACTTGTCTTTCTTTATCAATAAACAGTTCTCCAATGTAATATTGCCTCGCTTGTGCTTTATTTTCGTCTGAGAAATCTATCAGAAAGAATCGTCCCCAACTCCCCTTTAACAGAGGGACGGGACACTGTAATTAAGGCAGAATACTATTTCTAGCATTACTGATAGCCCATGTGTGCTGCTGTCTTTCTCTAAGTCAAGGAGTCACATTGCCAGAAAAATGCTGTAGCTGTCAGCGCAATTTTAAAGGGGCTGAAAATCTAAGTAATGGGAGTATGCAGGTAGGTGTTTATGTAAGTGACGGAAGTTGGAAAATGGAATCAACCTAATCCTAATTTTCCCTGTTCACTTTAGAGAATTATATCTCCTGCTTTTCTGGGAATAACTGGACTATGCGTTTCAACATCTTCTTCTTAAAAAAAAACAAACAAAAAAACCACAAAAACCATAAACAGAAGGAACTATTTCAATTTGTGTAAAAGTTTGAACGATTATGAAATTTGAACAGCTCGAAATCCCTTAAGCAGATGATCATCTTACTGAATTAGCCCATTTTCACTAGGAATATCTGATAAATGTTCCTCTGCATTGCTTAACTTAAGTGTATCTCAAGAACTCTTAGTATATGGGCATTCCTTGAATCCTATGTTCAGTTTTGGGCCCCTCCCTTACACGAAAGATGTTGAGGTGCTGGAGCACAGGCAGAGAACAATGGAGCTGGTTAGGGGTCCAGAGTACAAGTCTTATGAGGAGTTGCTGAGGGAGATGGGTTATTTAGTCTGGAGAAAAGGAAGATGAGACCTTACATTCTCTACAACTACCTGAGAGGAGATTGTAGTGATGCAGAGGGTTAGCCTCTTCTCACAAGTAACAAGCAATAGAACAAGAGGAAATGGGCGTGAGTTACACCAGAGAAGGTTTAGACGGAATTTAGAAGCCTTCATGAGAGGAGTTGTCAATCACTGAACAGGCTGCCAGGGAAGTGGTAGAATCCCCAACCCTGGAAGTACTTTAAAAACATGTAGATATGGCACCGAGGGACATGGTTTGATGGTGGATTTGGCAGTGCTGGGTTTACAGATGGGCTCAATGATCTTAGAGGTCTTTTCTAGCCAAAATGATTCTATGTTTCTATGGTTCTGTTCTAATATTCTATAAAAAACATGGGTGGAAAAATCAGCTTGACTGCTGAGCTGAGGCTCTTGGCTAATACTAATTGAGATTAGTAACGCAGCCAGTATTCTCTTTGTAAACAACCTGTATGCTGGGACAGAGCACATTTGTGGATGACATCAGTTTGGAGGGATATGTCAGCGCTACGTGAAGGGTCTTATGAATTGATAGAATCAGACTGACAGGAGCCCTGAACAAAGTGTTGTGGTTTCAGTGAGTTATTTTTTTTTTCCTAGCAGCTGGTACAGTGCTGTATTTTGGATTTAGGATGAGAATAATGTGGAAAACCTTCTGCTTTGGTTGCCACTGGCCAGTACTTAGACTAAGTCAAGGACTTAGCTTCTCATTCTGCTTTGCTGGTGAGGAGTCTGGGGAAGCACAAGAAGCTGAGAGGGAACACAGCCACAAGAGCTGAACCCAACTTTCCAACATGATATTCTGGCCTGGGGGAGACTACTTTGATGCTGGCTGGACATCAATCAGTTGTCATGAGCAATTGTTTTACATTGACATAACTGATTTTTCTGGGGTTTTATGTCTGTCCCTTTTTAAAATTTTTCCTTTCCATTACTATTTATTATTGTTTCTATTATTATTATTATTATTGTTGTTGGGTTTTATTTACACTATTAAGCCACTCTTAGTTCAATCCACGAATTACCTCAAATTAACCTTTCCAGTTCTCTCCCCCATATCACTGGATCCCACTGACAGTTGCATGGTCCTTCATTGCTGACTGCGGCTAAAACTCAACCGTGCTTTTTGGCGAGTTGAGTGCAGGTCTGACCAGAGTGTGTTAAAAAAAAAAAATTATTTTAGTCACCCATTAAGTTAGTTTAATAGTCACTGCTCATAATATTGATTTATTTGGACCCAGAGTTGTTGTGCTTGTTCTGAAAATTGAGTTACGTAACAATTTACTTCCCCTGTATCTTCTTCTTTTGTTACCTCTGGGGACTGGATTAAGGACATAATTTTGATGGACTGTGTAACACTGGCTTAAGATATGATAAAATAATTCCTGTTTGTGAGACCAGTCTGGTATTTTTATTCAGTACTGTTGTCATGTCTGTACTTTTAGGGAGCCACCTCTTGAAAACTATTAATAATCACAATTTTTATATTTTCTCCTCAGAGAGAAAATTTATGGGGCAGATAAGGGGGAACATTTGCCACTGTCCTTCACCTTTCCTTTTACCATCACCTTTTCATTCTCCTCCAGGCTAATTTCAATCGCTCTTGAGAATTTTGAATATCTTTGATGTGTTCAAACCAATGTATTCATATTGCTGTGTCTCCTGCATGTGTTTCAGGTTTTGTTTAAAGTTAAACAATTATTTAGGAATACTTCCCAGAGATCTGCCCTGAAGCTGAATTGTTACAAGTTGCAGGGTGCATGGGATAGTACAGGCAAGTACCAAGGACAGTGGGCATCTCCAATGTTTCGGTAGTTCAGCCCTGAACAAGTGGAGAATGCTGAAAAATTACTAAAATATTTGGGAAAAGTATCTTGTCACGCTAGCAATTCCAGAGAGACACAAATAATTGCAATGTGCTGGGACTTAGCCCAGGCCTGCCAAGCCCTATTCAACATAACTCGCTATCCTCAAGCAGAAGAGATCTCTGGATCTGACAGCAAAACAAGGGGAACTCTGGCTACTCCAGCTGCCATGGTAGGCCTTGCTACTGAACCAGAGGAACAACCTGTGCTGGTATCAGTCACCCCTGCACACAAACAGAAATTCTGGATGCAACTGACATCGTGTTTGATAAGGAAAGAAACTCCTAGTCAGAAGGGAAAGGAGGAGGAAGTGGATGAGGGCTGCTACTCCAAAGGACCCTCACTAGAGGAGGAGGAGGAAGAGGAAGATCTCATAAATAAATAAGTGACCACACAATCAGCAAACAATTATCTTGGCTGCTCGAATGCTGGGCTAACAGGGTCAGGAACCTGGAATTAGAGGGTAAATTCCAACACTTGGGATCCCTTTCTAGGGAAGGGGGCATTGACAAATTTATTGAAAATGGGGCACAAGCCCTCAGCCTCTGAAGGTGACTCCCTCCTGGCATGGGAAAAAGGTGTCCCGTCTAAGAAGGTGTTATAATCAGTTCAGACAAATGGAGCACCATGAGGGGGAGAGGTATCCAGTACCTGAAGGAATTAACCATGCTGCAGGTGATTTATGATGACCTGGATACTGAGCAGTTTTTCAAAATGAAGAAGTCCAGTACAAATGATCCACATGCTGTAAGTTTTACAGAGCACATTGAATGTGACCTCATTGGCAGTAAAATTTGGGAAGACAGGGAGAGACAATCAGTGGACAAACTGGACATGGAGAGAATATGAGAAAGTGAGAATATGCCTCAATCCTAGAGACATGGGAATGTGAGTTACAAGGAAAAAAAACCACAAAAGTTTGTTTTTCCAGGAAAATCCCTGCTCCAGTTTCCAGCAGACTGGGGGAAAGAATAAAAAGAGTAAAAGTGAGGAAATGCATGAGTTGAGATAAAGGCAGTTTAATATGGAACGCAAGAGCCATGCATACATGTAGAGCGAAATAAGGAATTCGTTTACCACTTCCCATAAGCAGGCAGATGTCCAGCCATCCCCAGTAAAGCAGGGCTTTATCACATGTAATGGTGACTAGGGAAGACAAATGGATAACTTCAAATGTCCTTCCCTTCCTCCTTCCCCCAAGTTTATATGCTGGCATGACATCATATGATATGGATCCCATATCATGGTATGATCCAGCTTTGTCATTTGGGGTCAGCTATTCCAACTGAATTTGCTCCAACTACCTAAGGAGGGAGTGTTGCAAGGGAGTGTTGAAAAGGCAGAGCCAAAGTCTTCTCAGGTACTCATAATGATAAGCTGAGAGCTAATGGACACAAGTTGAAATAAGAACAATTTCAATTACATATTAAGAAAAATTTAATCACTCTGAAGTTAGTCAAACACTGCAACTGCTTGCCCTTAGATGATGTCATCTGAATCCTTTAAAATCATAACTGCACTGTACAAAGGCTTAAGTAACCTAATAAAATTAGCCCTGATTTGCATGGAGATGTACTACATCTCTTTCAACCTAAATTTTTCTGATTTGATGAATTTAAATTTTTCATACAAATTGTAACTCATGCTGTTGTGCCCTATATGTGCTCTAATCCTATTTTACCTGACCATGTCCTCTAATTGACGCCTGGTAGGCAAAGCCAAGGGTGTAATGTTGCTGTAACCCAAATCTGAACTGCCTAATGAAAAAAAAAAATCCTGCCTACTTATTACAGAAAATAATTTTTTAAATGGTCCTATAGAAAAAAAAATCTTTATAATATTACAACATTTTCTCTGATGTTCTGATAAATCTGTCACTGGCCTTAAGTATTTTTAGCTTATGATACCAGTATTCTTGGGGAAAAAAAAGGGAAGGGCTACAGGAGTAGTGAATGTCTTGAGTGCCTCAAGTGGAGAAACATGTCATCAGTGGTGAAGAACTTCCTCCTGTCTCCTGGGAGCACTTATAAATTTGCTGAAACAGTCTTCTTACTTGCTCTTTTCTTCAGTGGTTCTCAGCTAGATCTGGAGAATCCTTTCCCCACATTTGATCTATTCTTCCTACATTTTAGTGTATTCTACTAACTTTTTTTACAAGTTCACTTAGCAGTTCCTTCAGATTTGCCAAAGTATTTTTAAGGTGCTTAGTATTTCAGGCTTTATTTTTCAGAATTTGAATTAAGAAAATGTATTTCTATAGTGACATTGTTACTGTTTAGTCAGCAATTTCAGGAGCCTGTCACAACTATAATTTTGGGGAAGAGAAAATTACAGGGCTGTATTTTTTCCCTAGAGATAATTTGTGCTGTGACAGATCATTCTTTTCTCAATTTTTGGATTTATGCACCAGACACAATAGATTACTTTATTTTTCTCTCTTTATTTTTTTTCATCTGGTACTAATATCTGTTTTATCTGTGTACTTTCTAGAATTAAGGAACATTTTGAGTTATTTTTATCACAAACTCAAGAAAGACAATCTCACAATAGTAGTTATGAATAAATATTGGTTCAATAAGAGGAAAAAATGATATTGTATTGTGTTTCTAAAATATTAGTTATAATCCGAAATGAAAATACCCTTTTTTTTTCTTTTTTGCTAAATTTGGTCATTTGGACTTGAAAGAATTTGAAATTTGCCATAAGACGTGCCAGATTTCTCAAATAAAACTGTGGTTGGTTTATGTAATAATTATTGATACCTGTGTGATGTCTTACGGACTTTCTAGTAAATTGCATCATTTCACTTTTCATTGTCTGTCCAAATTTTTTAATGAGTGTTAAATAAGTTTTAGACATCACACTACAACTACCTATATGAATATAGCTATATATACCTGTTCTTCATTATTAAAGATGTATTGTAATTATTATGTGTTATTGTGTTGTTTTCCATATCATAACCATGCTCTGTAGATTATATATGCAAATCATAATAAATTTTTAAACAAATTAGATCTTTGTGCTTTTTCGGAAGATGTGAAATTTTAATTTCAAAAGAATTATTCTGTGTTTCCTTCTTCAAATGCAAACACAATGTAATTATTTATCTTCTCTCAGAAATACTAAAACATAAAAGTGTCCTTAAGGGGTGTGCTTAGTTCATTAGCTTGCCTTTAATAGTGACCAATAGTTTATGTGTGGCCGAACTATATAACAGTCAAAAAAATAATAATTTTTGCTGCTTATCTGTAATTTTTCAGAAACTTTTGTTTAGGTACTGACAGAATCAGATAAAGTGTCTTTTTATTTAAAACCCTTAAAAAGCCTTCCAGGAAGTTCAAAGCTCATATAGTCTTTTGGCAACCATACTTACCTGTAGCAGAAAGTTTCACAGTGCAAATATGCCTGGTACATAAACACTTTTTTTGATGTATGTGAAAGCTGGCATCGATCTTGTAGAAAATTAAGAAGTGTTCCCTATTGATTTTCTCCACAACACCCCTAAATAGTAATGAAAATCTGAAATTTCCATCTTCTGCTTGATAAAATATATTATTGCAGGCTCCATCATGCACAGCACAAAATCACCTGCTTTACTCCAGCTTCTACATAGTATATTTACTCTTTTTTACTTAAAAGAAAATTACATTTTTTCCTAAATGTTTTACTTTTCTCACTTCTGCATAATAATGCTGTTAATTAGAAGTGTTGAGGGTTTGGGTTTTTTTGTGCAATGTGTTACTGGACATGCTATTTATATTATAGAAGAAGGAAGCAAATATAAAAGCGTATGCATATGTTTGAACTGATTTCAATATTTTGAAACAAATAGCTATAAATGTTAAAAAATGAGACATGTTTAGGGAATATTTTTATATTTTTTGCTGCAGTGAGGGATAAATATATATATGAAAATATGCCATTATATCATTTACATATAGGAACTCATTTGAGGTTTATTAATTTTGAAGAAATTCTTGTTTGCATACTTCTTATTTTCCAACAAATTGTTTCTATTGATTTCTTACATTTACCAGTTTCACACCACAGATTTTAAAACTAAGATATGCCTTATCTACTGGAAAAATTTCTATATATCTCACCTAATTTAACTACAAAAATTTATCATTGATCACAATGAATTCTGAAAAAAAGGGAGCACTATAGGAATTTTCTTTTATCAAAGGACAGAAGATACAGTTTCTGTCATTGTGTAGTAATTTGTACAGTTGTTAAAATGAAGGAGAGAAAGCATTTGATGGAAAGTCTTCTTTTAAAAAACCCAGATTCTAGAGGGTGCTCAAAAAAGGCATCAATAAACTCCAGGAAATATTTAGATTATATTTATTTTTATTTATATTTCTATTTAGATTTTATTTATTATTTTAGATTATATTTAGAATTATATTCACATTTGTTTCCTCTACAGCAAAACTTCGTGAGTCTTGTTTTGACCCTGGAAATATAATGAATGGAACACGGCTTGGGATGGATTACAAACTAGGTTCCACTGTTACATATTACTGCGATGCAGGATATGTCCTTCAGGGATACTCTACACTCACGTGTATCATGGGGGATGATGGAAGACCTGGATGGAACAGAGCCCTGCCCAGCTGTCATGGTAAGAACAGTTTTTCATTTGTTTTAGTTGCTGTTGTCATTACTCTTGTGTTGTAATAGGGAAGAAACAGGTGACAAATTGGAAGTGATTTTAATAATATTCTCTTTCAGGAAAAAACCATTTTCAATGATACATGTAATAAAATACATGTGTGATGTATCATTCTCCATGTCAACAAGTTCTTGAATTAATTTACAGCAGAGTACAGAGATATATACCATTATATATGTATTTAAATACGTTGGATACCATTATATATATTTGTATCTTTTTTTTACTAGTGGTGTTGAAAACATGCAGATGAAATATTGTCTGTATATCACATTCCAAAAACTCAGTAGCATCAAATTTGGACACTGGCCCTTGCAAATGTTTGGAAGTGAGTTCAAACTTCTAAACTCTCTGCAATAGAAGTCAAATATTTTTCCTCATTTTAAAAGGAGGAATGAATGTTGTTTTTTAAAGAGGAGTTGGTGAGGAAGTTTGTTGTCTACAATAGAGGAAGGATTTCCTTTTTATTGTAAAGTCTTTTTGGTAGGTAATGAAAGACAAAACAATACTTTATTGATACAATAATTGTGTCTATTAGTGGCACTTATAATCTACTTAACAATCTTCCAGTACTGCCTGTTGTGACATTCAGTAAAGGTAGAGTGTTTTGCTTGGAATTACTGCCCCTGTAATAAAAGGGGAAAAATAAATTTTATTGTAAAAGAAGTAGAAGATGTCTGCCACTGGTTCTAACTGGACCATTGTCTTTCATGGATGAACAAGGCCTTATTTAAAAAATGACAAACCCCATATTTCTTTAGGATATGATGGCACAGAATAGATGTTTTCACTTGTTTTTCTTAAATTGCTTTTTCCTCCAGTTGAGAGTCAGTGAAGCTTTGTAGTTATGTTGCTGTGATACATTACAGTATATTTTGGCCACGTTATCAGTGCTTTCCACTGTTGTGTGATTTACCACAAGAAAAACAGAACTTTTATATAAATACAAGAAAGATGATATCAGTTAATTAGCTTTCAGTTACAGAGCTGGCAGAAACAGTTTGAGAGCTGAATTTAGCTCCTGAAAACCAGTCTCACCTACACAATAAAATTTGCATAGTAGAAATCAGATTCCTCCATTCTACAGTTTGTGTTTTTGCAGCTGCACTGGAACTGATAGAGTTACAATGAAATATACCATTTCACTGTGTATAGGGGGTTTATTGAGTTAGTTAATTTGTTACAGGAAAAAAGGATTGAACAGATGCTAAGATTATCTAGGCTAACATGCTAAGGTATGTGGTAATTCAATGTGTATGCTAAGAATGGGGTGTAATGAACATATTTGGATGCATTATTAGTGTGACAGTGGCAATGATTAATGATTTCTCTTAACTTCAGCAACTATAATTTAAAATTTTTGGTAGCAAACAACAATTGTTTACAAAAGAGCAAAAAAAAGTAATAGGAAATCATATTCATAACTGTATGAGAAAACCTTGTTCCTACTAGAAGAAGTAAGTTATTGATCACTAAAACATTTTGCTACATTGCATTACAGTATGTTGTTGAATCCTTGGAAATACTTGAATCCACATTTCAAAATAACTTCATCTGTAAGATACAACTAACAATATCCAGTATTTTCATAGTTGCCTGTGAGAATATTCCTATGCCTATGATTTATTCACTTTTTTGTTTAGTGGCAAAACAAATTCAGAGTATTATTTTGGTTTCTTTTGATCTGTATTAACTTATGGCTAGTTGAGGCAGCTCTGATCAGGTTTATATCTGAAAACTTTTACGGTAGAAGACAGATATGCACAGAATAGCATAATCACTGCTTATTGTTTTGTAATATAGGAAATGCTGACAGCTTTTTCAGAAATCATTCAACATTGATTACTTAATCAGAGGTTTTATGGGTCACATTTTTATGCACGTTTGCATACTGACCATATGAAGAGCTGCTATTTAAATCTATTGCGAAATCTATTGCGAAATTTGAATAAGGAATGAATTGGGCAACTGCAAAAGCCAGAATATTCCTGCAGTTAATGAAGCTGAATGTTACTGTTAAGGAGATGCTCTGTGTCTGTGTTTTATAGTTCCAAAGTAATGGTCAGTTTAACCACTTAAGCAGATTGTCATATGTTAACTAGCATTTCTCACTTTATTTTTGCCTAGAACAACGTGTTTGTTTTGCAGAATCCCACAGACAATGGCCTGAGTACTTAGAAGTATAATTGAAATCAATCAGGATTTTGTTTTGAATACAAAAATGCTATTTAAATTCTGAATACTCTGAAAGCTTAATTCTTAGTAGCCAAACTTGCAAAATCAATTGAAGGTATTTTGAAAACGTTATCAAGGATTTTATTTTATTGTTATTGAACTATCTTCTGAATTCTTAATTTTCCACTTCCCATTTTTCACAAATTTTTGTCCATTGCTTTGCCATCCCAAGCTTTCCATCCATAAAGTCAGTCTAGAGAGACAGGCTTCTTAAAAGGTCGTCAAAGGGGACTCAAAGAGCTTGTTAAGAAGGTATATTTTCCCATTTGCGTCTGGACTGCATTAGCAGGATTTAATCTGCTTGCGTTCTCAGCAGGATATGACTTAGAGCAGCAACATAGGAAATACTAGATCAGTGAAATATCTGAATATACTGTGTGGAAGCAGAACTGTTTGAGCTAAAAGCATGCAACAAACTCTGTTTTGGTGGGTTGCATGTGTTAAAATTTAGCAGTTTGATTTCTGAGTAAAGTAAAGGAGTAGGCATCTAAGTCTGAGTGTACCTTAACCTATAAACCTCACAGTACAGACCCTTTTCTGTATGAGCACACTCACTATTCCTCCTCCATGGAAAGGAGACCATTGTACACCAAGAACTATCAAGTCAAAAAGCCAAAATGAGAAAATCTAGCTTCCACATAGTGGATTTTGCAGTAACTGACTAGAAATTTAGTTACCAGTATATATTTCTGGGAGACTGAAGTCTCATTTTGCTGAAGACATGTGACTGATTTTTTACTGTAAAATACACAAAGAGTTTTGTAAATAGGAATCAAAATTAATATCTTTCTTTATGGCTATGGAGACAGCTGCTATTTTGCTGAAAACCCCACAGATTTTTCTTTGTTTGTTTTTATAAATGTGATTGAGTTAAAAGCTCAGCTTTTCATAAAGATGTTCTCTTCATATCAGAAAAGTTTGAAAATTTTACTGGAATTAACTATAAATAATAATAATTCTATAAAGATTGGAAAACAAAAACAAATACAGCACAGCAAGCATTACTCTGTCTGACCTTTGGCATATACATTTGGAATTCATAATATGGCTTTACAAAGTCCATTGAATAATAAATGTTGTGTGTAATTATTCCAAGCTTTCATTTAAGAAATAATAATGTCATATAATGGGAAGTATTAGAAATGAAGAAAGTTGTTAATTACAGTGATCTTATTAAAATCAGCTGCCAGATAATCCTAATTCCTAATGAATTTAAGGGATTAGTGGAGTGCATCATAAAACCAGGCACTTCCTCTTCTATTGTACTAAATCTGCAGTTAAATTTTGGGAACAGATTTTAATTAAGAAAACATTAAAAAGAAGGAGAAGTATTTTAAGCTATATAAAATTGCAGGTTTTTTAATTTTTAATTTTTTACTTCTTTTCATCAAATAAGTGATTTGAGATCAAGCGTATCTATTCAAGCCATAATTTTAAAAGGAATTCCTATATGCAATTGTTAGTTTGAAACGACATCATGAATTATCAGGGAAAATGTAGCAGACAACTTTTATATTTTTGAAAGTAACATGTGAATTATAAAATGTGTAAATTAACTGACAGAGTTTCTAATTTGTTTGGCAATAAAATATACAGAAAGCACCAATGAAAATACAGGATAAATTGTGTTCTTCTTTCTGATTTAGAACATTAAAAGCTGACACTTCTTTGTTTGCTTTGAATATGTAAATTTTCTAGTAGAAGATTGAAAAAACACCGCCTAAAAAAAATCTTTCATCATGTATTTTGAGGTGGAGAGAAAAACAGTTTTTAACAATAGTTTACATAAATATATGCTTGTTCCTGTATTTTGTGTTAGCACCATAGGTGCATATTTTTCTTTGAAGATTTTGTCAAACAGACAAGGTAACATCAGGGTATTCTGTTCTTAGAAGGAAAAATATATCCCTACCATTTAGTCACACAGAGAAGCGAATATTTTTTTTTCCAAAGTCTGCAAGACATTGAATTGGGATAGGGTTTTGTAGTATCAGTTAATAATCATGGTGAATCAATTAGTTAATAACTGGAATTAAAGAAACTGATCCAGTTATCTTCACTGACTATAGCTGACAAATATGCAATTTCTAACTTAACATCAGGCAGCAGCTGGAACATCCTCACTCTTGTCTAGTAAGACCTCAGTAATGAGCTGGAGAAAGATTTATTATGTGGAATATGCTGGTGGTTTCATCCATAAGACTCATATTTCATTGTTTGCACAAGTTTTGTCATCTCCACATTGTCTATCACAGTGGAGACTGGGGGGATGGATGGTTCTGGGCAGTAGAAAAACCTGCAATTAAGAGACTGCATTGTTTTAAAATTGAATTATGTTTTGTTTTCCTTCTTGACTGGCCTACATACAGTGTTTTGCCAACCTACTTTAGGAATGAGAGGCAATGACATTGTCCATCTTAAAGAGGAGAGCTCCCTATTTTAGATCCCACATAACTCAGAAGCTGCTTGTGTTACAACGTTTTTTCTGATGTTAGGCTCGTTTGAAGGAAGAGTGTCTTCCATAACAAAACTTTACTCTGAGTTCTGAGATTTTTGCTGGAGCCTTTTCATGATGTATTTCTCTTTTATGCCATAAAGGGTAGTTGTGTGTTAAGAAGTTAATACAGAGCATCACAACACCATGCAATATGCAGCTGTGTATTCCATGTATTTTAAAAATTATTTTGTTGCTACAAATTTATAAGGTGATAATTTCTTCCCTGTTGTACTACACATATCATATGTTTCTATTATTTTGTTAGTTGGTTACTGACTTAGATGGTAGTTTAAAGCTTTACTTAGGTGACATGCTAGGAAATACACTGATTTGGTTTGTGGGTGAGTTTTTAATAAAAGATTTTTTTTACATTAAGCTATATTTACATTTACAGTTGAGATCAAATTCAAGTAATGGAAAGCCAGAGAACATTAATTTCAGTGATATTTTAATTACCTTCAGTTCAAATGCTGGTGATTCAGTTAACATTTTTATTTCAGCATAAGATAAAGCTATGAAATGAATAGAGAAACAGCTGGCCTAAAGCAGAGCAGATTTTGTCAATGGGAGTAAATGTAGCAATAATATGTTCAAAATGTATCTGAAGTGTCTATAATGGATTCAAATTGGACACCTTGGGAGGAAATGAAGAGGATTTTTTTTATTATTATTTTATATGGGGAATAATATCAAAGTAAGGAAGCTTGTTGAAATAGATTTGAAGATAACAGAAAAAAGGTAAGTATTTACTGGTGTCCTGGAATCATGTAAAAACGCCATCTTAGAGTATTACCAATCAGAATCAAAATCGAAATTGATCACCAAAAGAAGTGATGAAACAACAGTCAAGGAGTCCAATAGAAATTGGGATATGTATTTCAGGAACACAAAATCCTGTTCAAAAGAAGGTAGTTAATAGTGTGGCCAACAGTGCCACAAAAACCAAAACTTTAAAACCTAATTTAACTAGTAATACAGTTTTGCAAAGATTAAAGAAGTGGGAAACTTACTAAAGAGTCAACAGCAGGTCAAGGCCAAAAATATATTCAAGGAAAAGGCTATTAAAGGGAGGAAAAAAAAAGAAAAAAAAAGAAAAAACAAAAGAGGTAGCTTACATATTATGTTATATTTCTTAAATTATCTTACTGAGGTAACAGGAGAGGAAGTGTGTTGGAACCATTCCTTTGGCTTGAAGGAATTCAGTCAAAATAAGGAAAATCAATAAATAGAGCATAGCAAGTTGCTAGGATAAGGCAGTCTTTTCTGTGTAGTTCTGAAAAAGATAGATAAGAAGTGTTTGAAGTACAAATGCTGAACCTTGAGGTTAAATTAGCCTTACTATTGAAGCACTGGGAGGTGATGAACCTGTCAGAAATCTTACTTGATGAGCAGTTGGCCAATTTCCACAGTTAGAAAATCAGTAGAGATTATTAAAAAAAAAAATAGCACTAGGAGACTCATTGTTCAACATAATGAAGAAAAATCGATAGAACTTTTGAAGAAGAATGTGGATCTTTTTGGGATGTTTTAGAGCTCAACAAGCATATGAATGAGTTTGAAAACAATTGATACCATATCATTGAATTTTTAAAGATGTTTGGCAGTATTCCATGAAAAAATACTTTCTTTTAAGGGCAGAGCAATACAATGCATTAGGATAATATTTGATTACAAGGTAAGAATTGAGAATTGTTGACGTAATGTCCAGTTTTAAGTTATCTAGAAAAAAATCAATAAAGAAAGGCTACCACAAAGATCCCATACATATTTTTCTATGAATTTTGCTGTCCAATACAAATTCATGTAAAATTGAGATGACAAAGTTCATATTATCACAAAATTAAATGGTATAATCATATCTAGAGTCAAATGCACAGAGTAAAAGGTACATCAGTTTCACTTCTGTGAAGTGCAGACAAAATGCTTATAGAATAAATAACCCTAAGTACAGGCATGTGATGATAATTAAACGTTGGTTGTGAAGTATCAGAGAATCACAGAATGGATAATATTGGAGGGGACCACAGTGGGTCACCTTGTCCAACCTCCCTGCTGAAGCAGGGTCATCCCATTTGGCAGAGGATTGTGTCTAGATTGTTCTTGAATATCTCCAGTGAACCAGACTCTGCAAGCTCTGTGGGCAATCTATTGCAGTGTGTGATGACCTGCAAAGAAAGTTCTTCCTCATATTCAGGTGGAACTTCCTGTGCATCTGTTCCTGCCCTTTGCCTCTTGTCACCTCTTTGGCACCACCAAAGAAGAGCCTGAATCTACCTCTGACACCCTCCCTTCAGATTTGATAGACTTTGACGTGGTTGCCTCTCAGTCATCTCTTCTCAGTGCTGAACAGGCCCAGCTCACTAAACCTGTCCTTGTAAGAGAGATGCTCCAGTCCCAGATGAATTACTTGAAATCATTATTAGTCTTTTGCAGATTAGCAAAATTCTATCACATTTAAGGATTTTTTTTTCCTCACAGAGCATCCTAGTCCATGAGATATACTCTGATAAGGCAGTGTTAGCAGAAAAATAAACAAATATAACATGGAAGTCATATTTGCTTCTTGCCTGTAGATATAGAAGAGTCTATTTCTCAGCATTCATAATTCAAGGAAAAATAGAATTGGAATTTTTAAATATAGTCCTTATTACAAGGAAATAAAAGAGACTTAATTTTTTGAGAAATATAATTAAAAATATTTCTTTCTAATACTGAGAAATAGAAATGTACATGGTACAATCTTCATCTTGGTCATTTGAAATGTAGTAAATAAGATCCCCTGGGTTGCTGATCACTAGAGATCCGTGCGGCATGTGTGAAAGTTTCCCAGACACAAAAGTTTCATGAGTATTTTTCTTTATTTGTCTCCTGCATGTCTTAAATGTCAATTCTTTATTATTTTGTTTTATATTTTCAGTTGATATTTGTGCTCATAACTGTTCATTGACAAGGGGGGATTTCTACCTTTTTAAAGTTAAAGTATGTGTTGCAAACCTAAACAGTAGTGATAGAAAAGAAAGCTGAGATTGAGTGGATTACAATGACCTCAGTGAATTTATCATTAAGTGTCTGATCTAAAATTGAAAATTGCAATCATTAATTGTTCCTGCAGTTTCCTTTTAAACTGCACACACACTTAAAATATTTAAAATCACTTGGAAACAAAGTGATCATCATTTGGAAACCTAAATCTTCATTCTAGTATAGTAATAATATTTGCAGATTGTTCAAGAAAAAGATGATTCTTTATACTATCTGTGATTCACTGTTAGGGCTTAAAAATTCATTTGTGTAAAAGAATATTCTAGAGATGTGCAAAGAGGCAATATACAGCAGCAAGGGGTTTTGAATGGGCAATATACAGCCTCCCCAGCCCTAAAATACTGAAAATCCTATTACCAAAACAGGATTCAGGAGCTGATATCCTTGATTAGCTCTGTAGGAAAAAGTAGATTCTCTGTTCTATGAAGTTTGAAATTAAGTCATAAAGTTACTGAGTTCTAAGAAAGCTCATAATTTTAACTTTCATCCTCACATTTTTTACGTTTCTTCTTCTGCTTAGAAGCCGTCATCATGTTCTTCATCACATAATAGGATTATTCTTAAACTAAATAAGTAATGAAGTATCATTTAGATATGAAGGGTGCACAGATGAATAAATGAATAATAAGTAGGCTATATGACCTTCAAACAGAAAAAAATAATGCAAAAAGGAAATTTGTCATTGGAAGGGATGATTATTTCTTGTGAAGAGATCTGTAAATCCTTACACTTTTTTGATTCATACTTTCTGATGCATCAGTCTCTCAATTCTGCTATTGTAGCTACAGTGTGTTAAGCTTTGTTAATCTCTGATTTATTTTTACTTCTACACATCTGTCATATAATGCTCTTTTCCTCTCGCTATCTTAATATACTTGAAAGACTCTGAAACGGTCTTCCCCAGAAGACTGCCAATTTTCTTTTCTCTTCTTTTTTATTCATTTAGTGTGTTGGCAGTCAAATTGTTTTAAAATGATTGTTCGTTTTCCCTCGGAAGTTCCTTAAATATCATGTCAAGTCTTTGCTGCAGACGGTTGACTTGAAAAGCACATTTAAACTTTTATTTAGTTACTTTTTTCAGCTGTGGAAACCATAACACTTGTGTGCTCTTTCAAAGAAATGAAACTGTGCTGAGACACAGGTTGACTGCAGAGACCTGTTGCACTCCCATTTATTATAAGCAGAGATTGTTTCACTGCAAAGACCTTTATTCTAGCACAAAAAAGAAAAAAATTGTAAGAAGGCATTTTTGCATATTTGATAGCTCCCTTGCCAAAGCCTGCAGCTTTAATTCAACTTTATAGGCAAAAGAAAACAAAACATTACTTAAATGAAGGAACACAACCTTGTTAAGTGGGTGTTTCTGCAGTGGAAGACTGATGGAAAGGTATCACATGACATTCTAATGTTTTTATCAACTGGAGCACTGAGAAACATGGACAAGAAGAGAAACCTCACCATCCTCCAGCTTGCATGGGAGCACCAAGACAGGGAGAACTCAGATCGCACCCCTTGTTCTAGAGGCAAGCAGCATGAAAAGAAGTTTTCATTATCTGCATGCAATTGCCTCAAAAGTTAAAAAAAAATTAATGCATTAAACGTCACTTAGGATTCTAGAAGACTATACCACATTGGAAATTAATTAAATCCTCTCTTCTCTATTGAAGAAAGGTTTCTTTCAGAAAGCTATTTTTTTGAGTATTAGCAGAAAAATGAAAAATTAATAATTGTCTGCAATTCAGCTATTTTAGATTCAAAATTCACTAATGCACCCGTTAAACAGGCATTTAAAAATTCCTATAACTTAAGACTAATTTTAATCTGGTTATTTTTAGTTTTATTTATTAATTATTAATATATTGACCATATTTATTTGGTATCTGATTATGGTATGATCTATTTTGACGTTTACATGCTACAGACCTTGATAATAAATAATTCATGACGTGCAGCTCTACCCTGACTTTTAAAAATTGAATTGTTATATAGAATTAGATTTTGGGTCATAAAATTGGATATCTGATTCTTCAAATTTCCTTTAATATTCTCTCTAGAGCTTTGATAATTCAAATAGCAGCATAGGATTTTGCGTTTATGCTTATTCACTTTACTGCTCATCCAAAATGGACTTGAATTTACTCAGGTAGGGCAAAACCAGAAATATTTCTAATTTCCAGCTAATTGCATTTGTTCAGAAAAATATAGGAAAAATAAATGAGGAAGAAATAATTTTGCAAACTGATAATATTTAGGGTATTTGAAAAACAGCCAATATTATGAAAGAGCTATCAGGTGTCAACCCATTCTACAACACAATTTTGATCTTCTGCTGCATCTCAGTTTCTATTAATAAAAAAGTAATTTCACACTTTTTTTACACTTGGCTAAAATGAGTAAATTTAGAATGCAAATTTTAAGCAACACATGATTTCAGCACTTGAGAAAACTATATGGACTTTTCAAAAACTCTGTGCATCCCAGTTCCTTAAGGAAAAAAATGAATATATTCGAGATTTATAATTGATCATTAAATTGAGAGCAAACATTGTTTCTAAAGTTAGATTTCCCCTGAATATAGAAGTGTATCTCATAATCAGCTGTATAAAACCTGCTTTTTGTACCTTCAGAAATCATCTAGGTTTTTAAAAAGATTACACAAAACAGAAACTGAATATCCAAAGTTATTTGTCTTATTTGTCTTTGGTGGTAAAAGTTGATGAACTGTTAAATAAATTTACATATAAATAATTTGATAGTGTGTTAAATTGCATTTTATGTATTTATATAAACTTAATGTATTAACATCACGAGCAGTGCTGGATTTTCTGCTGCTTCTCTTTATTTGAGAGAAGTACTTTCATCTCGAAATATACTTCTTAAAATGTATCTACTTAAATTTCTATGCTAATTATCTGCTATACAGATTCTGATCTCTTTGATTTTCTCCTTACAAGATGTGATTTCTTGATTATACATATTTTAGAAAATTTCAAAAATATGTTTAGTTCTTGGGGGATTTTTTGCTTCTTTATTTTTATTTTTTTTTTTAAGAATTGCCTTTAGATGTTGTCCCATTTTGTACTTTTTCATCTGTAATCTTTTTTTCTTTATATGTTCCTCCTCTAGAAAATATAAATAACCCATCACACTATAGCAGTTCATTTGTGGGTTTAGCACTGCCAGGACCAAGAATATTGAACAAACTTTCTTGTCATCTTAGAATCAGTTAATGTGGATAGATCCATAAGGAATTATAATAAATACTGTTGCTTGTCTACTTTGATATCCTTAACCCATTGTGACAGATATTTATTTCTCTCTTTCTTCCAGGAATCACACAAAAAATCGGTAACTTCCCAAAAATATTTATGAGAATATCTAAAATTAATTTATTATACTAGAATACTGGCAATTATTTCTTCAGTCTTTATCTCAATTTACCAAAACTTCAAAAAGTGACCAGACTGCCCGTGTTCTCATTCTTCTCTTTTGGAGACTTAACCCCTCCTAGTGTTTCCAAACTTTGTGCTAATAGGAAAATAGAACTTTTTTTTTTTTTTTTTTAATGGCAAGAACTTGATGTGATGTTCTTGCTGAGACTTTACTTCTCTTAAATGGGACAGAAATGTTAACTTCTATGTCTACGTTAAAGCCTAGCTTAGATATTTCTTTCTCTACAGCCACTGAAACTCAAAATCTATCTGATCTGTTAAGTTTTTCTGCAGCAGTTACTAGCTGCTTTTGATCTTGCATTTCTGCATTTGCTAATACTTTTTAAAAGTTGCTGTTTAGAGTTCCTATGTTTGTTTGGGGTGGTTTTTTTGGTTATTGTTTTATTTTGGGGTTTTTTTGTTGTTGTTTGTTTGTTTTTAGATAACACCATAATTTACCCATTTTCTGTTAATGATTCAAGGCCTGCTTTAATAAATTTCTAAATTGTCAGATTCTGCTGGCCTCTGTTTTAACTAACCACATTCAAATACTTTTAGATCTATTGGTCAGACTTTCTCATTTTTTAAATCAGATTTGATTGCATAGTTAAATTCTCTTGTGAAGACTGAAGAGACTAGAGTATGGAAATCTTATATATTCTTATTTATATTTTTTTCTTTCATACTTCTTTTTGGCATTATGATATTGCACTGTCTCTCTCTGTATATTTGGTGTCTTTTTAGTTCTAATGTATTTCTGCTTTTCCAAGTGGCAACTAAAGCATACATTTCTATATGAGATTGTTTTTTTCATATTCATTGTATTGTCAAAGTAGCTTTAGGTTCTTCATCAGCTTCACTTTTAAAGACTGATATCCACAATAAATATACCTTTAAATTAGAACTTTAGAATAAATGTTTGCCATTTTTTGTGTTACTATGTCCTTTGCATTATAATTATTTTATATCTAGAAGGCAATGTATTGCTGTTCCTGTTTCCTTTTAACTATAACCAATACAAGAAATCATTGCAATTGAAAATCTCTTAACTGGACCACAAAGAATAAATAGAATGATATTGTATTACATGAGATTAGGAAAAAGAGCATCCAATGATTTGTGGAAGTTTGCACTGCTATACATATATACAGTACCTAGTAAGACCTGATTTGGAATTCTGCTGGTTTTGGCAATATCAGGGGGTTTTCATTCCTGCTGAGCAGTGTTTGCACAGAGTCAAAGCCTTTCCTGCTCCACAAACCATCCCACCACTGAACAGGCTGGAGGGGCTCAAGAAGCTGGGAGGCAGCTGGGACAGCTGATCCCAAATGACCAAAGGGACATTCCGTACCTTATGGCATCATATTCAGCAATAATATAGGGGGAAAGTTGGCCTTGGGCCTCTGATCAGTAACAAGGTATTGATTGCTTGGTGATGTTTCCATTTGCGTTACTTATCTTTTGTGGGTTACATTTCTCTGTTATTTGCCTTTTCTTTACAATTTCCTTTTTCACTCATCCAATTCTCTCACTCCTCCCACAGGGGGAGATGAGCAAGCAGGACTGTGTGGTGTTTTATTTCCAGCTGGGGTTAAACCAAAATAATATATTAAATTCTATAAGCATAAATGGCATCACTAAGTAATTATTTTTCTGAGCCTACTCATTTAGATTAATTGAATACTAGGTATCTTAGACTGGATTTTGAAACAGTGACCTGTTAGATGAAAAGTCAGTCAGTATCCTATTATCAGGTCTTCAAGGCATTTTTTCCCACCTTTTTCAGACTGTATGCACAGTTGTTCTTATTTCTGATTGTATTTGTAGTTGTGTAATCAAATTTATCTGCATGACATAAAGCCATATTGTGCATTCATTTTTAAGCAGTATTCCCCATTGATTCCTTTGAGAACTGCTGCTTAAAAATGGATGGTGCAATATGGCACTTAAATCTGCAAATACAATTAAATTATATTAGATCTTAGCTGTAGGAGCTAGAAAGTAGGTGATCTGAAAGCATGAGTAGGAATTAAAAACTTCAAGCTGCTTTAAAAAAAGTTTGATAGCAAAAATACTAATTTTTTAAAAAAGGTTAAGATATTTTAAATTGATTCTCATACTTAGGTAGTACATTCTTCACTTTTTTCTTGCTAAACTTTCACCTTGTGCATTCTTTCTTTTGGTTAAACAACAAATGTCAGATGAAAAACGTGAGCAAGAACCACATGACTGGGTCTTTTAACACTGTATTGTTTTGCTGGAGGCCCAGAAAATTTGACTTTATAGCAGTAATTAGGCATAGATTACAAGAACATATTGTTCTACTGCATGATTTTCCCTCTGTGGTTTTCAACTACATTTCTTTTACAACTCCTGAAATTTGAGAAAAGGTGTCACTCTGATGGTAATGCATTTTATATTGCATTCTCAATTTACTAATACCCTGCCATAGCAAGGTAGAATGTAGTTCTTTGACAAAAGTACATGAATACTAATGATCAAGGTGGGTAATCTTCCAGCTAGAATGCTTGCCAATATATATACAGAATGGGTGATACTTAGCTGTTTTTGTGATAGGGTTTGTCAAGGGCTACAGGGGATGGTATTTTACAAGGCAAGAGGCCATTAAAGTTCAGCACACACAGGAACTTTTTGCCATTAATGCTAAAAATGTTTCAAGGAAATAGTGAGCAATGCATCAACACATTGATCTTTATCACATTCTTACCACAGTCAAGTCCCTTGCTCTCCCAGCAGTGCTCCACTGCTGACCCTGGAAAGCAGGACAAGAACAACATACTCATAACATTTTGGTGAATAAACTAGAATAAGCTAGAGCATAAATAAATACATAAGGGAATACAGTATTTCAGTCTAAGCAAACATTATTAAAAAATAATGAAATACTATTGGAGAATTGCATTAGAAAATATCAGTTGCCTCCTGAGGGGTGGTTTTTTGTTTTGTTTTTGTTTTTGTTTTTGGTTGGTTGGGTTATTTTATTCTGCAGGATGTTTTACATTCCTGAGAGAATGGTTCTCAGCATTTTTTAAGGGTTTTTTTGTTTGTTTTAACAGTTTATATTTGTGGGTATGATAGGTTTGATAGGTTTTTACTATAGGTAGACTTTTCAGTGCAGAGGATAATTAGAAAAGTTGATTTTTACAACTTATAAGACTTTGAATTTATATCCATAAGGAAACTGAATAAATCCTTGCACTATAAAATTGAAACAAAGGCAATGAGACCTACTTAGCTGAATTAAGCATAAATGAAAGTCAATGGCTGGCACGGTAGAAGTGGAACTTTTACATCAATCCAAACAACTTGATGCTAGCTGTTTCCTGGAGGCAAAAATATAGGTTTGCATCAAGTTAATGTTTTCAATTCACTGTAGCTGTAGTTTCATGTCCATCTTTGATTTCTGAGCATTAATATTTAGTGATGGTCAGGGTAAAATCTCTTCTTCTTCAAACTTTTTGGCATTTTAAATTAAACATTTCCCAAAATGCAAGGAAGGAAATATAGTCAGTGAACACTCTAATTTTACTAAAATATCAAGCACACTTCTTCCTCCTTCCCGACACATTCAGAAATGTCTTGGACGACCATCTGATTTACTGCCTAATGATTTACAAAATGTAATGCTTTCTTAGCTTGTAAAGGTCAACTGGATGCTTACATCTTGATCCAACTTTCCTTTATACTAGTTGTTTTTGAGGCCCAGGAATGTGAATTCTTTTGACGATAAAGGGTCATTACAGAAGCAGTTGGAAAATAAGGGACCAGAGGGCTAAGTGAAAAAGTCCAGAATGAGAAGACCAAGGAAAGATATTCAAGGAAAGAAATACTTAGCACATGCATTATGTTCCTGCTGCTGATCATCTGTTGCAGAGGCCAGAGTGACAAATAGTTCATGTCTAACTCCAATCTGTGCTGTGCACAGTGTTGCAAAGGCTGCAGACAACTCTTTCTGGAAGACTTTGCAACTAAAAGATCTCAAGGGAAATCCTGCTTCAGACTTGAACTGTTTCTCTTCTCCCCTTGTGTGAACAGATATAACATATGTTATGGAACATATCCCCATTATAAACCAAGTGCAGATGTATGTTGCTTTCATGGAATTCAATGTGGGGGAAAAGTTTTTAGACGTTTTAGACAAAGTGTCATAGAAACATTTTAATTATCTACTGTAAAAGAAAATGATATTATCTTCACCTTTTAGAGATTTGGAAGTTATTTTAACCATATTTCAGTACTGATGAGAACTCCCATATTTTAAAAGGTCCTAGACTTTTTTTTTTTCAATTGGTGAAAATTGCTGGGTTTAATGACTTTTAGAGATCTTTAAGCATTTTTCAATTAAATTCTTCTGTGATCTTTTTTGGACCAGCTGTCATCATACCACCTCGCAAGTATCATGATGTATTTTGTCTAGATCTGCACATAGGTAATTATATTTTGCTCTAGTTTAAGCATACTAGAGTAAGAACACTTTTTTACCATTAAGAGAATGCCTTTACTAATTGCACAACCTGTAAGAATTAAAAAGAATCAGCATTTTAAAAAAAAATCTTTATTTTTCTCTATAAGTAAAGGTCCACTATATGCTGGGTACTATATTAAGCTCTTAATTTTATTTTAAGTATTGCTGTTGTGTACTAAGACTTCAAGTTTCATTGAAGGTGACATTCTATTCTTTTTATGTCAATGACATTGACTTTAGTAGAATTGTAGTTTTACCCTAAATTTCCCCATTATTTATCTGGGGTTTATTTATCTGCTGATTGGGGACATCAACAGATATCGAGATAATTATATGAGTGCTAGAGTGGGACAGTAGTTTTGGTCTTTGTAGCTTAATTATTCAACTCACAAACAATAAAGAGGGAAATGGAATTAGGGATAAGGTTTTTTGGTGATCTTATTTCTCTTATTTTAATACTTTTGTTGCTTATATTCTTCCATATTCACTTCTGTTTAATCAAAAATCTGGAATAGAAAATCTTGAGTACTTACAAGCTGGTAAGCAGATCTGTTTTTATCCCAAATATTTGCCACATATAAATAGTGAACGTTTTTTACTTTGTGTTGTTCCGGTAACTGATGGCAAATGAGTCTCGGCAAATGAGGCTCAGCCAAGACACTTGCTACTTCTTGGGAAAAGTCTGAATAGTTCTATTATCTAAATATGTTTTCACAAGAGATAATGAATTTCTAATATTTCACATGGTGGTGGATTGAAGGAAGGCACTGAGGTTATTCTTCTAGCCACAGAGAGCAATATTCTGTGTACATGTAGCAGTCAGGGCTTGCTCTGTGTGTCAGAGAGTGCACCCACCTGCTGCACTGAGCATCACCAGGACCTCATCCTGCTCTGGGTCCTGACAGATTCACCACATCTGCCACACACATACACATATGCACAAGCAAAAGTCAAAACCCTTCTGTTGACGTATTTCAAATACAGTGACTTTCACACAAGCTATTAAATCATTTCCAAAGTGTGTGTGCAAACTGGAGCAATAGGTGCCATCTGCTCCTGTTTCAGGTTCGCAGTCTGGCAAACTCTGAAGTTGCACCACACTGAAAGGAATCCATGCTGATGCAAATTACAGAAATCTGTTCTCAAAGTGACGGGGCCTTCATTTGCTAAGTTTTAAAGATATGTTCTTTTCATGGTGTACTCCATTTTGTGTCAATTAACTAAAAGTAGTGTTAAAATATATGATTTGTAGAAACACTAATAAATTTTTGTATTTAGTATGACAAGTACTGGGATAGTCTTCTGGAATAAGAAAACCATCTTTTTCTTATTTAATATAATTCATGAAGTACTAATATTTTGAGAGAATACCACAAAAAACCCACAAAAAAAAGAGACCTACCACACCCAGATGTATTTAGCAAATGAAACATTGAGTACTACTTCATTTATAAATTCATGTCTTAACAGGAAATAAATTTTTTAAATAGATAACACTAAACTCATTAACAATGTTTTATAGTCCAAAAGAGAAAAATTATTCTAAAGAGATGCCATAGTCTTGAAAATAAATAAGGCTTAAATCTAAATTAAAGCCCTAAATTACTAAGTCTTTGTGACAAGCAGGTATTAGACATAGAAATTCACTAACATTGAATAATGTTTCATATATATGCACCCATACATCTGATTTAAAAAAAACAACCAAACAAAAAAACCCACTTTCTTGCTTGACATTGTTGAATAATGGCAAATACTAAGTTTTGTTGTAAACCTTAGCAAAATACATTTATATGGTAAAAAACATTTGTATCTATCTGCCATTTTATTGAGTATTATAGCTGTTGTAGCATAAATATGATGTTTCTAAATATGATGTTTCTATGATAAAGAAAAGTGTGTGCTCATAACTTTATAAAGTCATAAATAATTGAGATATAAGTAAGTAGTACATCATGTTCAGCCAAGAAATCCTGAATTTCTTATTTCAGTAGTAGTAGACATTATTTTGCATTATGAGTGTATTGGCATAAGTAAGAATTTAATAGTGAGCAGAAAGGCTGTGTAATCTATGCTCTTATCATAGTATAAAGCATCATAAGATTGAATAATAGTTTTTTATGCTGTAAATAATAGCATGCTGCATATAAACAACACCATTATTTTTATTAGGATGGTTTATAAATTGCAAAGAAAAAAAAATTGATCTAGAAAACTGCAGAGTGCCATCAATTCTATTTTGATATATGAGAAAATTGCACATACTCACTAAGTCACAGTATGTACAAATTTAATCCAGTGTAGAAGTGTAATAAAATTTCCTGTAATAGCATATACCAACATACAACAAATCAATTTAAACTGATTTTTAAAGTGATATTACTTTTTTCAAAACTGATTATCTTCACTTTCTAGCACCCTGTGGAAGCCGATCAACAGGTTCTGAAGGGACTGTATTATCACCAAACTACCCCAAGAATTATAGTGTTGGTCACAACTGTATTTACTCTATCACTGTTCCTAAGGAATTTGGTAAGTAGGTCTGGTCTCATCCATGTCTTTCTGTTGCACGGATACTTTCAACAATTTTGGGTGATTTGTATGGTTGCTTTTCAGAAAAAACTACTGGTATGAATAATCTGTTTAAGATGATATTTCTATTAATATTTTTATCATTCTATGATTCATTATTTTCTCAAATACCTATATTTGCCTTTATCATTTGAAAATACTGTTCAGTTTTTTTGTCTCTGTGATAACTAACATGTAATTTGAATATTACTGTGATACTAACCAAATATATTAGTGGTACCACTTCAGGTTCCTTTTCACCCAAGGTCACATGCCTATGCTCTAGAAAGTGGAGCATAGCTCCCATTAGTCCAGGTAAGCAGGGGAAGCAATGTTTATCTGAAATATTTGGTACTGTTGCTCTTTTAACTCTTGGCTTCTTTGCATTATGAGGCAATGGCATAGTCTTTATTGACAAATGAAATTAGTGCAGTGTGTGCCTGCTTGGCTTTTGTAGATTCTCTAAGCCTCCATCAAAACTTCACTTCCATACTAACATTTTTTCTGTTGACTAGACATATATTTTAATGGTGTCTTCTGTCCCATACAAAGACAGTTTTATCTACCTGGATTTATGAATTATTTTATCTCACTTTAATATTAAACATCTATGATAAGAGCTGATGGTTTTTTGTTCACTTTGACTTCTTGGTAAGCAGTATACCACATATTGAGTATAATTTAAGCTTTAAATATCCATACTTTAGATTTACACTTAGCTAAGCAGGACTTCATTTTAACCCACAGCTCATATTTCAGTTTGTCAAATAACAGGTGCCTGGGGATGGGGATGGGTATTTATTAACCTTCCTTCATGTTGATTCTGCAAACATCTTAGCCAAATGAAAGGCAGTGCTTCAGCTGCTGTGTGTCCATCCGCCATACTCGTGATTTCTGAACTCCCTTAATATCCAATTAGCTTGTTCTTGTGTATAGTGTAGAGGTGCATAGACTACTAGAAAATAAATAGATTTTTTAAAGTATTGTCTCCTAAATCATGCTAACCTTTTCTTATTCCAAAAATATTAAGAAAAAATTAAACACATTTGCACAATTCTTGATTTATTTATAGAATGTGCTTTTGACACAGCTAATTGTTTTTAGATTTCATCAAATCTGAAATTACTGATTTGATATCCGTGTAGTGATACTTAGTTTTTGAAACAGGTGTCAATATGTAAAGCCTTAAAATTACTATAGTAAAGGATTCAAAATGTTAATTTTTTGTGCTTCATGTTTTTGACATATTCTGGATTGAAATGTTGTTTTTTGATTTCCAGAAAAAAACCCAAATTTTCTTAAATGACAAACGGAAATGGGGAAAAAATCCCATTGCTCTGCATAGTTATTTGGAATAATTTGTGAAATACTTGTCTTCTTACACACTAAGCATGATAGTAAAAGTATTAAGGAATTCTGTTTGACCATTTCAGAGTGATTAGACAAAAAAATGCTGATGGAAAAAAAGGTTTAGATATGCTTAACCTCAGCATACAGAGATTCAGTGACATATTGTGGAATTTAAATAAGATAGAATATCTAAACATTTTGTCTGTCCCATCTTGGGACAGACCTTTATTTTTTTTTTCTTGTATTTAAGTAGTGTATTTTGACAATTAGTTCAGGTACCTGTAAAATATATCATGGATCATATTTGATGCACTTTTGTGCATGCAGAAAACAAAAGTGTGTTGAAAGAGAAAGGTAAAAAACATGTCTGGGAGTAACCACTCAAAATGAGGATGACATGATACATTGAAACAAGTGTCAAAACAGATATTTCAGTTTTTACTTCTTGTTTCCAATTATACCTATACAGGAATAGGAAGCAGAATTCCTTACACCCAGAAGCTCACGTTTTAAAATCTGAATCTTTCTTTGAATTGTACAGTGATATACATTTTTTGTAAGTTATTAATATAGATTTTTTTTTCCTAACATGGGCTCTTTCTGTAATCTATCTTTACTAAAATTATTCCAGTAAAAACCATTTAGAAAGGCAAAATAATTTTGGCAAATGATCTAACTGAAGTTTTTTAAATTCAGTGTAATTATTTGTCTCCGTCTGAAATTTTACAGTATGAGTAATGAATATGTTTTATCTAATAGCTTTTACTTTTCATCAAAATATATTGAAGAACAGTTTCAGAGAAGAATAGCCATAAAATTGCAATGCTGAGGTCTTTCAGATCAATTTTAGTAAGTAGGAACTTTGTTCCTATAACTCTGTTGTTTTGAGTCCTGATAGAAGATACAATAAGATTCTTCATTTGCAATACCTGGTATGTAGGGATCACTCACTGACAAGATGGTCACAAAAAAAAATCTGGCCTTTGTGGAAAAAGACACTGGATTCCATATTCAGTTCACTTGGTAGTATGCATCACATCATGTAGCTTTGACAGAGATTATTCACAACAAAAAATGGTCAAAATAACCTTTTTGAGAATGAAGGGGTATTCCAGCAAAGCTGCTTGCTTAACATAATTTAAAGTAATTTTCCCAAAGAAAACAGCAACAAGTAGGTAACCTTTTCTATGGCTCCAACTTTCAATGTGAAATACAGCAGTCAAATATTTGCTGAATGGAAACTATTCAAGAACTGTTTTTGGCATCCAGTACAATGTATGAAAACTTATAACAAAGAGCCGTTAGAGAAAAAAGAAAAAAAACTGAAGAGCTGGTCAAAATAGACAAAAACCCCAAACAATGTAGTAACATATTCAGTGTGTAGAAGGGCACTCATTGGCCCGGATTAGTTTTTGATGGACTGAAAAGAAAACCTATTTCATCTGCAGCTTCTAAGGTTTTCAAGTCAAAAATTCTGTGGAAAAGTCATTTCAATGTGGGCTTTTCCCCAGTGTTTCATTATTCTGTCATGCAGAATCACAGTTGCAATATTTCATACCATGACAGGTTTAAGCTACAAGATAAATGATTCACAAAAGCACACAGTGTGCCACAGGCAAAATCTTTTGTAAACATGGAAGACTCAGCTTCTCTGACACTCTCCCACTGATATTTTAAAGTGGTGTAATGATTGTTAATTGTTCAATCCTGAAAACCAGCTTTGGTTACAATTAAAATGCAGATGTTTGAGATTTTTTTTTTTTCCCCTGGTGGACATGACCTTTTTATGATCTGCTCTGTATAATGGTGTCATCTATACTTCTTTTAAAATTAATATTTTTAACAGTAAAATAGATTTTATATCAGCTGGCCTCAGCAAATGGCTTTCCTTTTTGTTAGGCAAAAAGATAGATTGAGCATACCCGGTAAGGTGTATAAGTGTGGATTTCAGCTATGCTATCAGAAAATAAATATGTTTTCTCAGTTGCCATCAAAAATTATGAAATTTAAATCAGAACTGTCTTTTTCTATCTAGAAACTGAAAAAAAATAATTGGGGAAAAATCCTAGTTTCTATGGAAACATTTACTTTACACTCACAGGAAAATACAATATTTTAAAAATTGCAAGAATTTTATTGATAAGAATGATGGAACAAGATATATTAAAATTTTGGCAATTGGCTTATATTCACAGACATATTTATGCTATTTTCAGCTTTTGCTTATATATTGTCTTGAATTTCTAGGAGATAGACCTGAGTTATTCCATATTAGCAACATAGAAAAGAAAGTAGTAGAACAAAACAGCTGAACTTTGGGATTACTGTTATTATTATTAATAATATCCATGAAAAAATATTTTTTTGCCAATTACCGGAAGGTAAACCTACAGATTTTATTCTGCCAGCGAAGATACCCATTGGGCAAACAATGGTGTCAACATGTGTTTTCTGTTAGACAGCTCACTGCATCTGCAGTTGTTGGACACCTTAACAGTCGTGTCACTGTAAAGTTATTTCAGTACTGTTTGATTTGATTGCAAATTCAATTTACATTTGGAAAGAAAAAGATAAGCGAGGACAGATCGTAAGTAGCAGAATGCACCAAATGACAACCTCACATCAAGAAGGAATGAGAATCAAATTGTATTTATGATAGTACTTAGCTGAATTACAGTAAAACATTTGCTTTAATAACTTGAATCCATCATCACTGCTATGTAATCTTAATATGATTTAAGAAATGTGGCAGATGCATATGGATTGACATTTTTTAAATGTAGAGGATTTAGCTCTCCGTCTTAAGTTAAAATGGATGGAAACATCTGGCTGAATAGCTAGCATCAATATTTTTAAACATAAACAAAGCAATTATTGAATTAAGGAATACTTTGCTGAAGGGGAAATAGAAATGAAGGAATATGATCTAAAATATCAAAATGCTGCCATAGGCAGGACTCTGATTCTGCTCCTACCCTCTTTTTATACAAGCAACCACTTCAAAGTCTGTGGGACTGCACTGTTCAAACAATGATTACTTGTCAACAAGATGGAGCAAAACCACAAAGACTGCTCCAAATACTTGAGTGTCCAACTCTATAAAGGGTCAAGACACTAATTTCAGAAGAAAGAGACAGTGATCCAGCTTGTACCCAGTATTTTATAAGAAGTAAGTCAGCTCACCTTTTCTTCCCAAAAAGAGAATAACTTCAAATCAAAATGACTTCCAAGAAAAGGGACCATTTATTTATTTACACATTTTTTAATGCAATCATAAAACTGTTTTTTAAGAAAAAAAATCTTCAATATTTTTTGTATTTGTTCACAAAATTTTGGCATAAAAATTACTATCACAGGGCACTTCATATAAAAACTAAAATGATTTTAAAAACTTTATCATTTAATTCAGAAACTTAATGAAATCAAATTTAGTTGAGTATTTCAGTTTTCTAGTTTGTTTTTTCAGTTTTCTGAAGAATAGAGCAAATATCATGGAATGCTGAGGCTGTACATACAAATATATATTGTTAACAATGGGAAGAAGTAACTGCTGTATAAGTAATATCAATAGATGATAGAAAATTCACACCTCATCCTTTTTCCTTGGCATTCTCTGTTAACTCTGTTGCCACATTGTCATTTCTCTTAACACCATCCTGTTACTGCAATATTTTCAAAGGATCTGTTACTAATACCTGGAAACATTAGAATGATTCTTAGTAAATTCTTGAAACTGAACTTCAAGAACTCAGCATTAAAAAGTTTATTGCAGTCCTTTCCTTCAGTTTCCTCCAGTCAGCAAACTAAGCTTCATTCAAAAGTACATAAGCAGAAGTTTCATCTGTGATTGACTTTGGAAACCCTGGCCATAACTGAGAGATGGTTGTGCAAAGGATATCAGGCAGACACAAAAGTAGTTTTCATCCCAGAGACAATAAGTTTAATAAAGGCAATATTTATATGTAATAATTAATTACAATTACTGAAGTAGTTTTTAATGATGTATTATCAGTATGGAAACACTCACAACATTGGTTAATACTGCTTTATGATAATTTAGCTCATTGCCAGAATATTGTTTTGATTTGAAAATTCTCTGAGTGGACTCACATGGTTGATATATGTCTTTTCATTTGACTCTTTTTTTAAATTTAATTTTGAGAGTTAATGAATAGCACTGAAGAGGGTTAAGCATGGAGTTGAGTTGCTTAGAGCCAGAAAATAGGTAGGTTGTGTGCATTGTGTTTGAAACTAATTAATGCACCCTCCTACAACAACAGAAATTGAAGATTCTCAATGTTCATTCAGTGTACATTGAATGGCTGAGTATGAATTTATTTTCCACTGTTATTTTGATTAAATATGATAAAAAAACAATTTTTCTGAAATTTACAGTGCATAAAATTAGCCATACAAAGGCATGGTTCATTTCTCTCTTAAAGAAAGAGGATTGTAAAGCTATATAATGAATACAATAAAAATGGGTATCATTTGACTCATTGTATTCTGTGCAATTTAGCAAAAAAAAGAATGTGCTGGTGTTGAGCCAGAAATCAAAAGCTTAGAAGTCTACCTTCTACATACTAAATGAAAATTTAATGAAGAAAATTCTTCTTCCATAAATGTAAATTCTGGACATTTGGAGTCCAATACAGTGACAGAATTTATGT
Source organism: Petroica traversi (assembly GCA_025920805.1). NCBI lineage: Eukaryota > Metazoa > Chordata > Aves > Passeriformes > Petroicidae > Petroica > Petroica traversi. The sequence goes on from JAHLSL010000011.1 coordinate 14,862,567, forward strand.
TTTAATCTGTATAATCCAAGTGGGGATGATCTAAATCTGTGAATGTACATAGTCTTGAAGTGCTACTCTTAAACTGCGGATACATGTACACATAAATTTTAGGCTTGCATGCAAAGCAAGTAGGTGTGTATACATGTAATTGAATCGTATACTGGAATACATTTCCTCTGTTTTAGTTATACACCCAATTAAATAGATATCTAATCTAAACCATTCAGATCCTTGCTCTAATCAACAAATTGAGATACATATTCCCATGGTGTGATTCATCCCATCTAAACATCTATCTGCAATTTTTGAAAGAACATAATTTATTTGTAATGTGAAAAAAACTAGCACAGCCTTATTTTAGCATATTTGTTCTGGCAGCTACCATAGATTAAATGAATTAGAGAACACTGCTGCATTTGTGATCTCCATCCATCCTGCAATCACCTTGCACACACATAACTTCATGATTTTATCTTATACATATGTGTTAAAGCTGAAAATTTCAGATGTGTTTCAGTGAGTAGCCATTTAGTGCCTTGAGATTTGGTGTTTCAAATTCAAGCTATTTTGAGTGATTCCTCACCCTCACTGTTTTAAACCTAACGGTGGAGGTGAGCAAAATGTCTGCCTTATTATTAAGTGTGTATTTGACAATAATATCTCTCCTTAAAGTGTTGTTGGACACATACTTAAGAAGAATTTTAGGTGATGGATTGAATTATTCTAGTTTTTCTACAGGTACAGGAAGCCATGGCTTATAGCCTGACTTCAGAATTAATACCTATTGCATTTATGTTTCCACCTGAAAAAGGGAAATGAAAGGCAGGATTGATTATATGCTGGAAATAATTTTTGTTGTGGTTTTGGGAGGGGCTTTAGTGAGTATCAAGTATTCCCTTATCAAGAGTATATAATATATGGACTTAAAAGTGCTTTTTAAAATATAAATATTTTCAGAATTTGATATAAAAAATTCATACTACAAGAATTTGTTACATATATAAACTATGAAATTCTTTTTTCTTTAAGAATTTATTCCTTTGAAGACTATTTGCTACTTTTAACAATATTGTGCCAAATATTGTTATTTTTCATTGTATTTCAAACACGGAGCAATAATACTAACTACTGTTATTTAATTATGAATAGTCCAGTATCAAAATACTGTATATCAAACATACCTGGTAGACAGTGAATGTGTTTTTTATCATAATTTCAAGTAAACATGGATTACTGTGCTACAGTTTTCAATAGAATAGCGGAGCTTGGAGTCTAAGATTTTTTGATGAACAGAGGTGAGCATTAGTTATATAACTATTAACTTCTGGTGTGCTTTTCTAATTCAAGGACAAGTTTGTGTCATTGAGATGCTAAAGATATAAATTACAGAAGTACCAGAAGGTCAATTCACATAACTTTCCACTTAGCTATGAATCTCCTAGGTTCTGGGAGGAAGGACTAGATGGTTTTATTAACTCAAACTCACAGCTGGGGAGTATTTCATTCATTGGTTCTGTGCTTAACATGCTTGCCAAGTGAGAAGATGCCAATAAAAAAGTCACCATAGGGTGACATTTAAAGGACCTCAAACTATTCAGTGTATTTTTGAAACGAAATTTAAAGAATTTAGTTGCTTCATAGGATTTGAAGTCACTTTTTCAGTGCTGTTTTTAGATTTTTTTCAATAAAAATTATTAGTTTTAGCTCAAATATTAATGATGCGTTTCAATGTAATAATGACCAATTAAATACGGACTACATAGTAGCTCAAACTATTGAGTTTGACTATAAACAAATTATATCATAGCTGTTTTTTTAATGACCTAAACCCAAAGTCGAGCGATAAGACCAAATCTGTGGTCTTCAAGGAAATTCAAAATTCCTCAATAAGGAAAATAATTTTACTGTAATGTGACTGATGAAAGATTTCTAAAGATCTTTCTTTTTTATTATTATTTTTTAAGCAGTGTGACACCAGCTGCTCCAAATATTTAATCATCAAATCTTGCTCACAGAAAAAGCTGTTGTTAAAATAGCTGAAATTTATATGGGTTTCTGGTTATTCCAAATATCAGAGGAAAGACTACATTACAATCATCACTTACAAGCTTTCTAAAACATGTTACTGTCCCAAGAAGGAGACTGAATGGTGTCATATTTTCTGAGCAGTTCTGTTTTCTGTTAGGTTTACTGCTTTGGACAGGATTGCGGTACTTTGGCAGGACAATAGGAAAATCTTCTGTCTCCATTTATTAGATCATCTCATCATAAAGCTATATTAATAACGAAGGTGTCATTTTCACTGTTAATCTCTGCATGAGTAAAAAAGCTGCTTTCTCATTCTTCAAGCCTGGCCATTTGTGGGAACAAGGCCTTTCTTTCTGTTGGGATTTGTGGGGTTTTGGTTCTAGTACTTTGGGGGTTTTTGCTATTTTTCTCCCCCTCCACTGCACTTTCCTATTTTGTAGCTCCAAAGCTCAATAGGAAAATCATCTGAACAGAACAACTGCAGAAATGCCCACTCCCTGACATGTTTCACTTGATTGCAGTGAGACAGAGACATGGACAGGGAGACTATGAGAAGTCAGTGTGACCATGACCAAGTTTCCATCCTGAATAATTCTGATCTGTTTCAGGGAAGGAGCTCATTAGGATCAGACTAGGATCAAGGAACTGTGAAAATTTCTTTTGCTAAACATTTTCTGCTTGTAAAATGTTTCACTGTTAGGCCCTGTTTAAATAGTTGTAATCCATATTTCTCACTTTTTCTCTTCGTCATATTCCTTTGTATATAAGCCAATTCTCTTTCAGGTAAGATTATCTGTATTGACTCAAATATTTGTGTTCACCACTGTATACACAGATACAAACTTCAAAGAGTCTGGATTTCTCTCAGAGAAATGATTTCTATTTAATTTCTTTTCTTTAGAAAACAAATAATAAGGTCTTTGCAATTCTCATGAAATTTTACTTTGTGTTTCTTCCATATATATTCCTGACTACAGAACTGTCTGAATATTCCACATGCTCAAAAACAGAATCCCTGAACATTCCGTTTTACTGAAATAAAAAAGGGGAGGGGGGTGTTAGCCATTTATTGTTTGTATCCAGTTGTTTATTTATAATGATTTAATAAGAAATTTTCTAGTTGAATTTAAGATAAAAGTGAATTACATCTACTCTGATAACATGAATAAATTTCAGGAAAAGTTAATAAATTCTCTAAAGGGGAAAAAACAATCCCACCTCTTTATAAAGGGTTCAGAAATTGAATTGTATTTTGGGACATACTATCAGAGTATGGCTATTTGCTGAGAGGAAACTGCTTTGGGTTGTTACTTAGTGAAGATTTTGAATTTCTGGTTTTGGAGGCCATCATAGAAACAATTGAAGGATGTCAGGCCTGTAATTTCTGAGAGGGCACCTGGGTATGCCAGTAAGGCAGGGAATTGGAGGAGAACCATATAATTTGATGATTACAAGGGATGAATAGTGAAAGTGGGAATGGGAAGAGTAGGAAAAGTAGTGTATATACATATGTATAGATACATATACAGAAGTGTACTTATATACATATACCTGTGTTTTGTGAAAGGATAAAATCTCCCTGAAACCAACACTCAGCTAGTGAGACTTGCCCAGCTCTAACTGATTACATGAGTGTTGCATGAGAAGAAAAAGGCAGACACAAACTTTGTTATTGACATGGGGTGAGACCTGTGAAAGAGCACTGCTCTGATAAAGCACCTGTACCACATCTGGCCAGGTTTTGTAAATGTTTGGGATTATGTCAGAGCAATGTAGTTCTCTTGTGACTATTCCACCTCAAATGCCACTCTAGCAATGTATGTATTAACTATAACATTGGATAGAATGCTCTATTTTTTGCTTTTATACTTGAGGCCTGGACAGAGCTGTCATTTCAAAATGCATGTGATGATAAACACCCACTTGCACTGTTAAGAAGTTATAATAGACAATCAGAAATAGGCTTTTAAAAATAACCTGTATTTCATGAGGTTTCTCATTATTGAATCACCAAGTCAAACTTTTATTTCTCCGAGCCATCTGTTCCTCCTGTTGTCATTCTCTTTTCTCCCATTCCCGTTTTCGGTACAGGACTGTGGATCCTAAAATGACAAGCTGATTGCTATGAACGATTTGCTTACTCCAAAAACACAAAAGTTTCTCATTTAGGTCTTGAAACACTCCCTAGGTTTTGACTTCTCATTTCAGTTGCAGACTCAGGCAGACTGGCAACACATCTGTTGCCAGACTGGTAACTAGTAAGGGGTTTTATTTACTGTAGGGATCTTATTGATGAAGGCCTGTTTCTCCTACTTGCTGCTATCAAATGGCTGGAATATTTTCACTTCTTCCTTTCACAGGTTTTCTTTATATAAATTTTGATGATTTTGGCTATGAAGGATTATTTCAATGTTTTTTGTTTGTTTTTTTTTTTTTTTTAGTGTTCCACTGGGAGTTCCTTTTGGTTTGCCTACTAATGAAAAGAAAAATAATTACTCAAATATGAATTTCATCCATGTGATTCAGTAAACTGAAGTGATAATTTGTTTCAGATGAATGAACTGATTAATCATCTGATCTAAACAATAACATTTACTAGTAGGATGATACAAGATAATTATTATATGCAGAAAGCTGTTGTACTTTTAATTAGTAGCTCTAAATTAGCTGAGAGGTGATTGAAGAAACGGTTTTTTCAAAGTGACTTTGCCATTAAATCTAGAACCCTTATTACACAATTAATACTATGAATTGAATGAAACTTCCTATCTTAATAAGGTTCTTTTTCAAATTTTTGGCTCAATACTCTTCTATTATTTTATTCTTATTGTTATTACTATTGTTACTACAGAGTTTAAATTGTTTATTTCTTCTATTATGTGTATTACTTAAGAGTTTAGTCTCCCTGTGATCTCTCCATGAGCATCAGAGATAAACTTAAACACAAATTTAATGAGTGAACACCAGTCTTCAAATTTGGGCGCCTTATTTAAATACCTCATTAGCCAATTTCATGTTCCCTTGCTACATTTTTTTTATAATTTTCTTACATTAAAAAGTCAGTTTTTCCCAGAACTATAATGTAGTTTGAAAAATACAGTCAATTTGAACTTCATATAGTTTTTATCTTTATATATAGTAGTTTTATGAATTATTTTGTTATTACCATCACAAGAGACATCAACAAAAAAAAAATCTTGATCTGTTATCTCTTTGGATGTTCTTTCTGCTATATACAAGCTACTGCTAAGATCTACAGGAAAAGAGAAAAAGTTGCAGGTGTTTCCTTTCTCCTTCAGTTCAGAGACTGTAATAGAAAAATTAGTAATAAACAAAATTCAGATGTTTTACTTTTACCAGTATACTCTTCTTTCTTTTCAGAAAAGCTTGCTTAAGCAGTCAGATGCTATGAAAGTGTGGTTCAGATTTGTTTTCTCAAAGGATATAAGCAATTGTGTAAGAACATAATGAAGCAGGATTGGAAAACGCTGCCCATGTTCAGGATTAACAAGATGTTCCCATTTCTGCAGTTCAGAGCACTTTTGAGGTCACAGGGCAATGGCCTCGTACTCACTCTCTGCCTTGTTTTACCCCTTCCACTCAGTTTTCTCAGTGAAGTGATGGATCATGCAATGTGCACAACTGGTCTCAGAATGTTTTTATCTGAGTAGCACTTCCTTCAGCTTCACATGAATGTCAGTAGTTGTTAGCTGTACAGATTCTTTTCCTGTTCACACACTCTTTTGCAAGAGACAAAAAAGAAAACCTCTTTAGATTCCTATCACTGGGCCCAAGTGAAAACCATGCCACCTAATTTTCTTGTCCCTCTCAGAGAACCCTGAGTACTTGCACATCATAACAGTAAAGAATCGTCTTTTCTTTAGAAGAAGAAAAATAATATAATTAATCAAACTTTCAAAATTATTTTCTCACTACTGTATTGTTTACTGATGGGCTTTCAGAGAAGTGAACACATAATTTTGTCTCCCTTGCTATTCCCTCAGAGTAGATTTGAAGCCAGAAGTTTAAACTGTACAAAACAGTTAATTTCAAATTAGCAGCTGGGTCTGCAGCTTTGACTACTGCCTGGCTAAAAAAATCTCAGAAAACATAGCATGTGAAAAGTAGATGTGAAGCATAATTCTCTCATTCCTCTGCTTTTATTTAGGTTTATAGCATTAATCACTGATGGATCTGTAAGGCCTTATCATAGATTTAAAATGTGCTGTGTTATGTACCACAAAAATACCTGATTAAAAAACATTGCTAGAGACCAAAGACCCACTTTAGTTTTTAAGAAATATTGCATGTAGGACTGACATAATATAGGTGAATGCATACCTTCATTAAAGTGTTTCAGTAGGATTCTTTGAAACTAGTGTACTTCTGTATCAAAAAATATATTGCCTAATTTATCAGTAGGCTCCATGCAGCTTTTATTCAGATTAAATTTCTAATTTTCACTCTAGTCAGTGTTCCAGGTCTGTTAACTCACTTTCAGTCTATTAAATAAAATATAATTACTGCCTAGGGCCATCTGTATGTAAATTTTTTTGTCAAACTGTTCTACTTCAGCTGTATTATCACTTCAGCTCTCCCTAGTTTAGAAATTACACTGGTAACATATGAGGGGTATATTTTTTATGCAAGACATTGAGACTGACATTCTTTAAAAATTTAAAAAAAAAAAGAAAATAGTAAGTCAAGCAAGTTTCACAGTGTTGTGATTTGGGAAATTTAGTCCAATTTAGTGCTCCCACTAAAACCATACTGCCTCTTGATACCCCATCTCCCTTCCCTCTTGTGGGTGACTAGAGATAAGAATTGGAGGCACAAAAGATTGTGGTTTGAGATAAGAACAATTTACTGTAAACAGTAATAAGAATCAGATCAGTGACAGAAACAGTATTAGTGGCAGAGGGCATAAGAAAAGAAACAATTCACATGGAAAAAAAGCCAGATGATAAGAGACAGTACCAGATGGCTCTCTCTGCCAGGTTTGCTGGACCTGAGGAACCCCTTCTCCTCAAAGAGCCTTCCCAACCCCCAACAATGACAGTGAGGAGGTAAAGAAAAACCTCCTGTCCTGGCCATGCCCCACTTGGAACTGCAAAATGTAACCCTGTCCTGGCTGAAACCAGGACATACAGCAACAGAGGCCTTTTTTCTTTTTAAATGTGGTGTTATATTTCCTTCCACTCATCAAAAATGTTGAATAATAAGGCAAAAAAACTTTCTACTTTGTAGGTAGGTTAGGCAAGATGAGATAAATTTAACAGCTTAGAGATAAAATAATAAATCTGAAGAGTATGAAAGGAGTTAAAATGATAAGACATATTTTTTTTGTCCATAGGGATAAATAAATCTATGTTACTTGTTTAAACAAATGATAATAATAGATGTTTGAATTTCAGCTGTTTAAAATCAAAACAAATCAATGTAGACAAAAGAAAGTTGTATGGTTTGATGCGTCTTTCAGGGTTCTGTAATAAATAGCAGATGTAAATACTAGTAATCTTTAAATTATTGCAAAAATATACTCTGTCATTAATAATATAAAGGAACATGAAATAACTAGCAAAAGATAAAAAATACTGTTTTAACTGTTTTCCCTCTACTGTTGTGTTGTTGTAGATCCTGAAAGAGCTTTATATTGCATGCAGGATGATTCAGGCCAGGAGAGAGGGATGTCAGCTGCAGATAGGGAGAAGGGAGGCAGAGGTTTGAAGTCAGAGGAAAATGATAGTTTATGTAGTGTAATAAGGTCTGCTGATTTTAGAAGAAATCAGGAATTGTGTTAATTAAGAGAGTTCAGTCCTCTTTCAGCTCCAGGAAAAGTCCTAAATCTCACATTTTATGTGGAGTTATGCCCATTTTTGGGGAAGTATGCATGTAAGCTTTCTTTTTTTCTATGCAGTTTCACATCACCTCCTCATGCTGAGCTTCTAGTTTTAATAACTGTCCCATCTTCTGTCCCCAAACTTACTGTCTTTTCATACATTCAGATAATGATTTCCTTTTCTCAAACATGAAATACTACAGATCCCATCTCCTTCTTCCTCTCCAAGTCAGAATGCAGGAATGAAGTAACAGAAGAAAGGACAAATCATCATGTTTCTGTTCAACACTTCCTTCATAGAATTAAAACAAAGAAAGAACAGCAGAGGATGGCTGGCAGCTCAGTCTGGATCTGTGTGCTCTGTTTTTTTGAGATAATAGAATGGAGCAGCTATTTCCTTCACCTTCGTCTCGGGAGGAAAATGGCCCATAAGAGCTTTAAGAACCAGAACTCTTTCTTGCCCTTCCTTACCTCTTCCTTGTTTGCAGAGAGAATGATTTATTCTTTTTTTTCCTCCCTAAACATCTGAATGTCATGCCAGGAAATGTAGGATTGCATTTGACATCTCCAGCTGAGACTACCAAAGGAACACCAATAACTCTCGATGAAAAGCAGATAATTCAGTAAAGGCTTTTTCCACAGACTTTTAGGAGAGTCTCCACAGAGATTAAGGACTAGACACTAGTGTAAGTCACATGCATTGAGAAGAACTAGTATAAAATCAAATTAATTCACCCCATTCAAGTGCAGTTAACTGGCACATCCATGTGTGGTTTGGAAAATCTCCATGACTTTTATGTTGATCACTCATATTAATTTGCTAATAACAGTAAATTTGTCCTATACATATGATATTGAAATAGAATTCTGTTACATATGAGGACTTTTGTAGTTTTGTCTTGTATAGTCGGACTTCTATACCCTGGGAAACTTGTGTCAAGTTTCTATAACTAATCTATAGTTCAGTTGCTATAGAAAATGTGTGTGTTATATATATCTAGGGGGGTGGGTGGGCTTCCTTATACCTATTGACAGCTTTAGCAACTTTTCAGTTATATAATTATTCTATTTATTTTTATATCTGATTATTTTTTGTTACATTACTATATGGAGTCCATTTAGTTTCATTGCTCAGTCACTCAGCACCTCTCTGTCCTTAACTCATGCCAGTAAGAATATTCCTTCCAATGGTTTACACATAAAACCCTCTCTAGGCTTATTTTGACATCTAGTCTGCACTGCACCCAAGAGGCGCGTACATGTGGAATTAATTTTTACTTCTTCCAAGGTCAGGAACACTAGGCAACTGTTTTATTCTGTTATTTGCTTTGAAATGAATCAGGATTTACACAACAGGATACTATTAGCAGGGACTCTACTTAGTATTCACAAACAATTAATAATTTTCCTGTTATGGCATATGATAAGAAGTGTCAACCATTACAGAGAAATCTAACTGATATCACTAAAGATTTCAGTTACAAACACAGAGTAGACTGAATGTATTAACAGAAACTGGCAGACAGCCAAATGTTTGGAAATGTAAGAGGAGAAACATTTTTAAAAAATGACACCTCTGCTACTATTTTAATTTAGAAGTGATAGTAGCAGTGCTAACTCAGACATAGTGTTATGTCAAACTGAAGTATTACATTGAACAGTAAAAGACCAGATCTTCTAATTCTTTTATGTGAGCTGGTCAAAATTTATATGGGTTTCCTTACTGAGAGCAATAGTCCTATCCATGAATTCTGCAAGATCATCTCTTTAGGGTGCCATCTTTCAATTTTTTCCTTCAAAAACCTTCTCAGAGATTATTGAACAGCTTCTCTTCAAAAAGCCTAACTCAAATTATCTTGCAGATTTATTGGACATTTTTCTCAGCAGAAGGGGGTAAATAACTGTTTATTTGGTGTCTACATGAGTCTAAGTTACTTTTAAAATAGTGAGTCATTCTGTCATTTGTATTTCTGGTTCAATGCCTCACAGTGTATTGCTGGTTCATCCTAAATACAAAGGAAAATTTCATATTTTTTTTTCTTATCTGCTTTTTGTTGTGAAACTAAATTCTTAAATGAAGGGAGTCATTTAAATAGAAAGCCTGTGTTTCTGTAGGAGGGCCAGTTATAAAAGTAGACTGAATTTTTTAATGTTTTACTAAAAGTATTTTTTCTGCTTTTTTCATAGATGAAGATAGCAAAGGGTCATAATAAGCCTTTGCACCAGATCATCTCTGAGTTTAATAAATATAATTTCCATGGTTAAACTATGTTATGCAAAACTCTTGCCGTGCAGTCAATGAATGCAGAGCTACTTCATATAAATAATTGATGGACCTTAATTTTTAAAATATTTCTAGATGCAGATATTCTGCTGTTCAATTATGCATTTTATTTTTTTTAAGGCTACTCCATGGCTGTTTTGAGATGCGTTGAAAGTGACATCCAAAGGAAATTGTAGAAGTGAAAAATTTAAACAATGTCATGTTTCTAACAAAAGAAAAAAAGAAAAGAAAAAAAATCTGTAACTCCTGCAAAGAAAACTGGTTGAAAGTGATTGTCATCATACTAGTGTAGTCAAATCTTAATGCAGGCATCTATTTTGTGAAGAATTGCTTTCTTTCTTGTGAGAGTGGGCACTAGGGTTTTCCTCTCTGTTGATCATTTGATTGATGATCCAAATATGGTCAGCCATAAAGACTTGCTGAGCCTTTGTCATTGAGAGGAAACCTCACACAGTCGTTCCCTGCTTTCCTGGAGTTGTGCCTGAATCTTGTTTATTTAAAATTAAGATTTTCTCCACTGTTTTTTATCATTTGGCTGACTGACTGTGAACCACCACTTAGCAGAGTGAATGGGGTTTCCAGACTTAGGAGTTAAGATGCATGAAATATTTATATTTCTTCTTTCTTAGTGCTTATCCTTAATTGCAGCAGAGACTTTTTCTCTAGTGAGAGATTTCTGTTTTTTAAAGAAGTTTCTCAAAAACGTGGACTTCTTCCTCTTTGTTTTTTTTTTTTCTTTCCCAAAAAAGAATTAAATATGGTATTTTAATGTCTTCATAGGCGTTCATATGAAAAAAAATGAATGAAGCTAAATCATAAGCAAAGAGAATATATCATCAGTGGACCACACATAGAAACAGATTTTTGGGGTTTTTTTCACCGTGAAATAAAATTTTCATATTTTATATGTTAAAGTTGTGAACAGAACTCTCTTTTGGAAATATTATTTAGACTGATGACAGAAATTAGATTTGAAACTAAGAGAAGTTAACTTCTGCAGAGTAATTTCAAATTTTGAGAAAGATCACTAGCTGTAAAATTAGACCTATTTTGTACCACAACTGTTAGACACATGAACACCTTAATTTTTCATTCACAGTTTTCAATGTATTAGAGAAATTATCTAAACTACCATTTTCAAGTAAAATTTTAAATTATAATTTTTAAAACATTGTTTGATTTATCTGGGTCTTGTTTATTGGGATTTTGCCCAGTTCTTTGCATTAATTTTGTGCAAGAGAAACAGTGATATTGCTATAGAAAATAATGACCATGATATAGCTTATGTATGTCTTTCCCAGACTGAAATAGATTCTGATTGGGACATATATGTGTGTTAAGAACTGTAAAGGTAATTTGGGTCCTATTATAGTTAATTGGGCTGATTTTAATTTTCCTTTGTCAGTTACTAAGATCTGTCATTATAAATGCTGATTTAGCCTTTAAACAAATACCGGGGGCCTCACCAGCAGGATTTATATGAATCACACTTTTCAGTTTCTGTAATAACAATGCTTAAACCATATTAGTCCTTCTGGTACTTTCTTGAAGGCAAATGAAATCCAAAAGCAGTAGACTTGATTTTACATTAAAGATTTCTGATTTTGATTAATCATTCAGCACACAAAATTCCCCTAAGAAGGGAAAACCCAGAGTATTATCATCTTATTTCATTGTTATCCATGTAAGTTATTAAGAGTATTTCTTTAGATCCAGTAGCTGGTATAATATATAAAATAAATATCTTTTATCCAGGTAAATACTATTTGATCAATTCTAGCATTAATGACAATTATATACTATCTGTAAAGGTTTGAATTTTGAGTTGGATTTAATTCTTTACTGGGTCAGTGTAGTGGGTACCTTGGCTGGATGTCATGTGCCCACCAAGCCACTCTATCAGTCACCTTCCCAGTGGAACAAGAGGGAGATAATAGGATGGAAAATAATTAACAGGTTTAAAGCAAAAAAAGACAAAAGTTGGTGTGCACATAAGCAAAGGGAAAATTCCATCTCCACTTCCCATCATGGAGCAATGTTTGGATACTTCCCAGGAAGCAGGTTGTCAGCACACATAGCAATTGCTCCAGTAGGCAAATATTGTAGGATAAAAAGTATCCTCTCACTCCTCTTCTTTCCCTTAGCTTTTATATCTGTGCTGCCATCATTTAGTATGAAATAGCTCTTTGGTTAATTTGGGTCAGCTGTCCTGGTTGTGTCCCCTCCCAGGATCTTGCCTACTCCGCTTCCCTTGTTAACACTAGTGTGTTATCAAGACCCTTCCAGCCACCAATGCAAAGCACAGCACTGTGAGGTCTGCTGAAGAAAAATGAACTCTACCTCAGCCAGACCCAATACAGTCAGAAATTTGAGCAATTCAGGGATCTCTTTTGGAAGATTGTACATGGCCCTGGAGAGATGAGAAATCCAGACAATTCATTTTATTTTCAGGGATCATCACTTCAAGAAAGTAATGGTCCACGCCAATGATCAGACTATAAAACAAAGGTGGCAGAGACCCTGCACAGATGAACAAGGAGCTGCTGATAAATCCTGAACATAAAAAAAAGATAAATTCAAGAGGTGGAAGCTGGGTCAGATGTTGGAGGAGGAATACATACACTTGAAATACACTGAAAAGATGGGGTTAGGAAAGTCAAAATCCATGTAGAATTGAATCTGGGGTGAAGTCTCCAAAGAAAAATGATACAGAGAAGCATGAATTAATAAATGTCTTCTTAAATACAGTCTTTACCAGTAATCCAATCTTGAACAATCCTGGAACCCTGAGAGCATCAGAAAAGTCTGGAGTAAGGATAACTTAAACAAGGACTAGATGAGGGAGTACTTAGATAAACTGGGCAAATGCAAACCCATGGGACATGATGGAGTGCATGAGAGGTTAGTTACCCAGCTGAAAGAGATTCCCAAAGTCTGGAAAAAGACAACATTCCTGTCTTCAGGAAAAGCAAGGAGAAGGATTGTGGGAACTGTAAGTCAGTTGGTCTCACCTCTTTACCTGGAAAGCAGAGCAAATATTCCTGGCCACCTTCCGCAAATATTGGAGATGATCAAGATGATTAAAAGTAGAGAGTTGGCACTGTTCATCCAAGGAGAAGAAAGGCCAAGGCAAGGCAAGGCAAGGCAAGGGATAAAAACAGTAAGGGACGCAGGATGCTGAGTCAGGTGCTCAGGATGCTGCTCAAAGAAGTTGTGGGATCTACATCCCCATGGATATTCAAAACCTGGTCATACATGAGCCAGAGTAGTCTGCTCTAAATGGCCATCCTGTCTGCAAAAGGACTGTACTGGATAATTGATGAGGGCTCCTAGTCTCAGTTATTTTTTAATTTTATGATAGGAATCACACTGAGAATATTGTTCATATCTAACAATAAAAATGCTTTTTCTTTGATTTTTTGTTGTTGTTGTTTTGGATTTTTTGGTGGGTTTTTTTTGGTTTTTGGATTTGGTTTTGGTTTTTTGTTGTTGTGGTTGTAGTTTTGGTTTTTTTAACAGGCAGATGTAAACTGTTTACATGTTTATTTCTTACTCTAAAAATGAAACTAAAATTTCTTTGATTAAATTTTTAACTAGCAAACTATTTTTTGCCAATTCCATCTGTTGTTAGATGCTTTCCAAACTTGTTGAAAGTGTCCAGATGTTACAGTGATGAAGGCCATAGAAACGTCTAGATATTTAGAGGCATGGAAAGTCTGCTCATCTAGCTCTTGTCTGTTTAAAAGGAACTTTGCTTGTGCTGGCATATTTTGAATTAATGGATTCCCTCACTGTCCTAAATTACTGGCAGTATTAACATTACAGTTTACTTGGAGTTTTCACATTTAAAAAATCTCACAAATGAAAATGTAGAAAAAAACCCCTTAGAAATGTATTTTGTTGATTTTTGAAGAAATGCATCAATTAGTAACTACCAAAATTCCAAGAGAAAATATTTTTTTTAACAACCTTGCATTGTTGACTTATAAAATAAAAGACAAAACCGTAAAACATGGGGGGAAATTGTATTTTATTTTTTAACTAGTATTGCTACAAAGCATTGAAGGTGAAGATGAGCATAAATTCAGAAATAATTTGTGGCCCAACTTTAGACGTCAAGTTTGAACAGGTGACTTTCAGTATTTCATGATAGTTGACAGAGGATAGCAAATGATTAAAATAGTTCATTATTTAGAGAATGCTTATCCATCTATCCTTAAAGAAAAAAAAAATCATGCCCAAATTCTTCAGTTGAAGTGATTTGATCTTAATTTGAACTGGATAATAATTTTCTATTATTTGTTTCACAAAGGCAGACTATACTGGATACTTACATTATGTTTTATCAACTTTCATTAATTTAGAAGATATTTTTGCTCTGGCTTCAAATATGTTGGTTATTATTTTATTTTAAGAAAGTTATTTTTAAACACTAGAGAATAAAATAATGGACACATGCCAAATGGAGTAGATAACAATAAGCACCAGGAAACAGAGGAATAATGAACTGTTCTTTTTCTAATAGTCAGAATTTCCTTTCTTGTGACATTGATGCCTTAGGATTTTAGCTTTTATATTATTTTTAAATCCTGTATTGCTTTAGTGTAGAACTTCAAACTCCATGTAAAGTGTTAGTTAACTGTCTTCACATTTTAGTCAGACAAAAAAACCTTCTAGGACATCCTACTGCCTCAGGCCCCAAAAAGTATAAACAAAAGTGAGTTGGAGGGGGGCAAACCAGGAATATATGACTTCATTACCTGAAGCTGAAAGTGGGGGATTAACCCCTGGAATGTAAATGGACCAAACTTAAAGCTGTCTGTAAAACTTGTGACCATCATCCATTTTGAGTGTAGCCTCTGTGAGGCTTCTGACTGCCAAAGGTGTATCTGTTGAAGGCCTTTATTAAATACCTGCTTTTTACTCTCTTTATCTGTCTAGCCTTGTTCTACGTGGCCACTCCAAGTCATCACCATAAGCTGGTCAGGTATCAGTCACTGTACATTTCAGCATTTTGCAGTTGCAGGATCTAGATTATTTCTTCCCTATTGTCTGCAGCATATTCGTGCTTATTTTGAAATGCATTTTGACTTACGTAAATTGATCATAAAGGGCTCAAAACCCCTTACTTGAGCTTTTTGCTGTTTCATGTTAACCCCTTTCTGGCAGTAAGTCCTCTTTGTCACTTCTTTTGATATCTGAGCCACCTCAAATCTCTTCTAAATAAATTTTATCTCAAGTCAATGAAAATTTTTCGTTCTTATTTTTTTTCTGTATTTTATTTAGAAATGCACAAATGATAGTGGGAAAACACCAGTTACCAAAAATGATATGTGGACCGTTCTCTTTCCAAAATGACTGATTTTAAGTCATATATTAGTTCACTTTCTTCAGTAGTTTACTTTTAGACAGAAGGGTTCACAAGACAAAACTAGAGGCAAAACCAATATTGAAATACTTACAAAACATACAAAAATACTTTGGAATTTGACTCACTATATGGTAAACTTGCAGGTAAATATTTTAAAACAACCCATTAAAATACAAATATAGTTTAAGATAATTTCATTTTTGCAATTTCCCCAGGATGCAACTCTTGATAACAGTTATGTGTGCTCTTGCCTGAATTTTCCATATATAGTTTGAGTTAATTCAAAATAGGAAGTAGCAGTGGAAGTCACAAGGAGCTTTTCTTGTCTCAATGGCAAAATTAAATTCATTGAGTATGAAAAAAGACTTAATGAAAGTAAAAATGTGACAGAAAAAATTAGCTGGATTAAAAGCTTGTTAGCTGTCTTTAACAATGCCAGAGAAGACTGAAATCCAGATTGATAATATTTTGAAAATAAGTAAAACTATTAAAAACATAAATTATTAATTTTCTGGAGATTGAAAGAGAAATTATGAAATTATGAAGATAATTCAGCATCTGTCTTACAGTTCCTCTTAAAAATGAACATGAGTCTTTGGAAGTGTCTCAGAAAAACTTTTGTTTCAAATTTTTATGAATATAACATCTAGTCTTTCCTTTCAAAAAGAGGCTTTTAAAAACTGAAATGAGTATATGATAAGATCATGAGGAAGGAACATGGAACTGCCTTTTTTTTTTAAATCAGTCCAAAAAAAAGTCAACAGTTTGAAGATGATGCAGTTTTAATATCCTATTTTTAAAGCTCTAAGGGTATATAATTAATTGAAAGAATTGGTGGTGAGAGCTTCATCTTCTGTAACTAAATCTACCAAATGAAGACACTGTAGAACCTTTGGCAGACAAAGAGAACCTGGTAGCAATGCATTGGAATATTTATTCCAAAATGTCAAACCTGGATAATGAACAGGAACAGCTTCTGTTTCTCTTTTTAGGTGTTCCAGAACCTAAAAACATCTCACTGCTTCCACCTTTATATGTGTATAATTCCTAAGTAATTTTCCTCTCCACTGCTTGTAGTGTTGGATATAAATGTTTTCTTGGTACTAGAAAAATTTATTTTTCTTTCTACTGATTACTTGTATTAAAAGTGATTAAAATGGGACTGTGCAAACCTTTGAACTAAAGTGCAAAAATAAGTCTTGCATTGACTTGCTCTCCTGGAATGACTTTAAAAATAAATATTTTTGTGATTCAATAAATATATTCTGAAAAGCATTTTTTGCCTTCAATCAGTTACTCGTTTATTTTGCAAAAACAAAGTTATATTGAATTTTAACACCTTTTTTTAAAAAAAGTAAACATTCCAAAGTAAGTAAAAGTTACAGGGGGTTGTCAACAAAATTAATTAATAAATCACAGTGTAAAATAATATGCCTGAAATTATAAAGGAGGAAATTGCACTGAGAACTTAGATGTGTGTTGGTTGGGGGAGGGCACAGAATTTGAAAGCAGAAAATAATTCAACAGCAGAAAAATTGGTTTGTTCCCTAATTATTAAAATCTTCCAATTATATGTATACCTATGGCTTCTGTATCTTCATTGTCTCTTTTAGATGTATTTTCATCCTTTACTGCTGTAATGGTATGAAGAATAACCTACATTCAGCACCAGCACAGCTGACTTAGTTATTTTTAAAACCATATATTAATGTATATTTTGTTCTGTCTTTGTTTTTTCCCCCTTTCTTATTCTAATCCCTGTGTTTGGCTTTGGTTTTGTTTTTTATTTTTTTTTTTTTGTCTTGCCTACTGCCTCTTCCTTCTTTTCCTTTCTGTTGTGTCAGTTGTTTTTGGCCAGTTTGTGTTTTTCCAGACATCACTCCATGACGTCGTTGAAGTATACGATGGCCCAGCTCTACAGTCATCTTTGTTATCCTCCCTCTCAGGATCTCATTCAGGTATCATTTAACAGAACTGTCACCATATCCTTATTTACTTTATTTTTATTAACTTAGAACTAAAATGTAGTCCAAAAAAAGAGAAAAAATTATTGTCATGTTTGCTTAAATTAATCTCAGGCAAATATATGGAATCCACATATTGAAGTAAACACTTCAGTATGCATTTATAAATGAAATGAAGTAAAAACTAAAATTGTGTCTCTCTCTTCTTTTTGTTTGACTTTTTTTTCCTTTCGTATTTAGCTAATATTTTCATTATTTAAGTCTTACTCTGTGCCTTTGTGGTTTTATGTAGTGAATAATTTGAAATCGGTAGTAGATATTTTGAAGGGAAAGCAAGGCTTATTTGTACTGAAGTAAAATGAAATAGATTTGTTTCATGTTGAGTCTATTTAAAGAGGTAGGTGGGTTGGGATTTTTGTTGGGGTTTTTTGGTTTTCTGTGTTATTTTCACAGGGGGGTATGTTGTGGTGAGGGTATTTGTTGTTGTTTTTATTGTCGTCATTGGTTTGTTGGTTTGGGTTGGATTGATTTTTTTTTTGGATGGGAGGCATTTTTTTTGGTAAAGGAAAAAACCATCAAATATTCCTAGTAACTGAGATGAGTTTTAACCCCAGTTTTCTAGAATGACATGGTACTGTCAACATAAAATATTAAAAGTGCATATTTCTCTGTAAGTTTACTGAAGCAGAACAGGGTTTGGAGAGTATTATTTCTAGCTGCAAAGATGTTGACGGGCATTTTCTTTAGTAAAAAGTGGCTCTGATAGCTTTGTTTTTTCTTTGTTTGAGTAGGTGAATCCCTTCCATTGAGTTCGGGGAACCAGATCACAGTCAGATTTACCTCAGTTGGACCAATAACAGCTAAAGGATTTCATTTTGTTTACCAAGGTAAGACAGCCTAGAATAATGTGTACATTTATTCTGGTCATCATAGTTTGCAAATCATCAGAGAGAAACAGACTGAGAATGAAGAGGAAAGTAATAGGCTTTTAACAGTAGAGCAAGTGTCACTATTTCTAAACGTTTTGAAAAATGTTTGAAACTATTCTTTTATCTGTATTTTAAAGGTGAGATCAAATACTTAAGAAGCATAAGAGGGGTTCCAAATTTGAAAAGCTGTTGTTTCTGTTTGGTATTCTGATTGACGAATGTTAGATCCATCTGGGTGCTGTTACTGGTTTATCTCTCAATTTAAATGCGAATAGCTGTAAATTTTATTAGCTGTGGGTAAAAAATGATCTTACAGTTATTAAGATATTTTTCTTGATTTACATTATTTGCCTTTTTATGGGTCAAATGGGAAACTTTTATATACCAACACTTGCAACTGCAATTCATTCTTTCATTACATATAAATCCTCATCTGGCAGTCAAAACACATTTAGAAATCCACATGAATAAATGTAAATAGCTGACACAAAATGTTATTTTGAAAACCTGTATCTCATGGTAGTATTTCTTATAAGTGTCATTTTTGAAAGGTTTTTATGTGGATTTTATGCATTACTTCCAATCTGGGCAAGGATGTCAGTGTTTTGCTCTTCTAAATAGTAACTCAGACATCAAAAGTGAGTAATCTCTATATTGAAGATTCATTTGGGGATCATAGAAATGTTCTCAACTGGGAAATAGCTGAAAGTTTCTTCCAGACATTTTAAATATTTGTGGTTCAATGTCTATATTCCCTCACCTAATCTAAAGTTAAGAATCCACAATTGTTTGTATGTTCGCAGCTGTTCCAAGAACAAGTGCAACACAGTGTAGCTCTGTGCCTGAACCAAGATTTGGAAAAAGGATTGGAAATGAATTTGCAGTTGGTTCACTGGTTCTTTTTGAGTGCAATCCAGGCTATATCCTCCATGGGTCAACAGCAATTAGATGTGATACAGTACCAAATGCATTGGCACAATGGAATGATTCCCTCCCTACATGTGTTGGTGAGTTCCTAAGGCTGTTTCATATAGCTAATTACTGCTTAAAGTGTAGCATTTTCTAGCTGAATGTGTTTATTCTTTGTCATCAGTGTAGTGTTTTATTCTTGCTTACTTTAGTTTACTTTCTTTTTCATTCAAGATTAAGTTTTATTCTCCTTTCTATTCTAGTTCTATTCTAAGCTGACTGTGAACTTTCACAAGTTTCATGAACATGCTCTGCTGCTATAATTTATGTGATGGCTTCTCTTACATTAACATCCCTGGAAGTTCCTGGCTGTCCCTCTTTAATCAAGAATCAGAAATATTAGTTTGTGCCCTGACAAGATGCAAGACTGAGAAGCTTTTACACTGCAGATCTCTGAAAAGATATTGCAAACTATTAGGAAGAACACTACTGTATTAAAGATTTAGAAATAGTTACATTAATTACATTTAGTTACTTGCCAGGAAAAGGCCAGAAGCTTTTCAGATCAGAAAACATACTTTGTCTGGTTCTAGTCATACAAGTTTAAATTCTCTAAATTAAATTATTAAATTAATATGTATCCATTGATAAACTGACTTGAACCCACTGGAAATCTAGTAATTCTAATGAAATTCCCCACTTTACTTTTTCCTGATAGGGAACAGAATTTTTTATGAAAAATATCATAACCCATTGCAAAAATGATATTATGATACTGACTCCAGCAGAGCACATAAACAGAGGTTTAGGTGAATAGATGAAAATAAAACAAAACATATTTTCATTAGGCTTATGTTTCATCTGCCATGCAACCAGCTGATGGTGCCTGGTAGAGTCTGAGAGGTTTTTAGTAAATTAAAATATTATCTCCAAAATACCAAAATCCTGATAGAGATCAAGACTGAGTATCAGTGGGGTATTATTTATAAAATATGATTAACCAAGTTTTAAACAAAAAAAGAGTATTTAGACTGTTTCAGGCATAGCAATAGAACCACAATTTCTATTTCAATAAGAAGGTGAAGTATATAACTGATTCTCATTTAGTCTGATAGATTACAGTTTAATCAGTAGAATTGAACTGCTTTTCCCCTTGAATTTTATTTCCTTTGTTTTTTCAGATATAACAACTTGACAAAATGTTGAAGTCATTCTTTTGGACACTGATCACAATTTATTAGTGATATTTTAATGATTTAGTCTTTGGAAGAGAAAGCTATCTGTCTCTAGACAAGCTAAACTGAGGAAGGGTTACAGGCCACCTTGTGTGTGAAAATTCCCATGTCAGTAAGGGTGATAAAATACATACGAGGTGAAGGCTTCATAAAAATAAATCAGTTTAATAACTGAAGAGGTAGACATGACCATATTACATTACCCTAATTCCAGTGAATGTTTTAATATTACATATTCAGATAATAGACATAGAATCATTGAATCATAGACTCATTAAGGTCAGAAAAGACATCCAAGATCATTGAGTTCAACCTTTGATCAAACACCACCATGTCATCTACAGCAGAGTACTCAGTGCCACAATCACTCCTTTCTTGGGCACTTACAGGGGTGGTAACTCCACCACTTCCTTGGGCAGCCCATTTGAATGCTTAACCACCGCTCCTGTGAAAAAATTTCACCTGATGTTCAATCTGAACCTCCCCTGGCACAGTCTGACGCAATGTCCTCTTGCCACATGTTGCATGGGCTACAACCTACTTTCAGATTATAGAGTGATAAGGGCTCTCTGAGCTGTCTTTACTCCAGGCTGAACAGCCCCAGCTCCCTCAGCCATTCCTCACGTGATGTGCTGGCTACACCCTTTGCCAGACTCGCTCCAGCACCTCAATGTCTTTCTTGCAGTGAGGGGCTCAAAAATTAATACAACTCTCAAAGTGCAGCCTGGCATCGACCATTCCATCTGTTCATCCTTTTATGAGTAATTGGTTGGACACTTTAAGTGACATTAGCTTTTAATTTAGCCATGTAGTTCCAAACAGATTCTATCAATTTTATGCCATGCATTATGTAGCTACAATATTTATTATTAAGATAAGTTGCATCCTATCTGTTTTCTAAATCCTCATATTTGCAGCTCCTGAAATCCCTTCAGAATTTAGCGATGTTGCATAGAAGTGATATATTTGTTTCTAATGGACTTGATAAACCATCTCATCAATCTTTTCCTTCAGCTTCTAAAATACCAAGAGAATATCTGTATGCAGATTAAACTGCAATATTCTTTGTTAGAGCCTCTAATGATATAGACAAGATGCATTCAAGTTGAACATTCGAAAGAGAAACTTGATGGTACTTAATCTCTTTGTCCTGTTTCATGCACAACACTTTTATTAATCCATGGACACAGATGTGATGAATGTTGTCTCGAAAGAATCTTGCAAGTTCTTTACTGATGCAAGAGATCCACAGACTGTGATGGAATAACTCACCCAAGCAGACAAAAGTCAAGGAGTGGAGACTGGTGTTATTAATTATTTAGAGGAGCAATATTAAGAAAGAAGGTTACCTTTTTTTATGTGACACTTTTATCTTTTATACTTATACAATACATAGCTTTTTGAACTTCAATCTAAGCATTAAAAAATGCTTTATTTTTGTAATATTTCTAGGAGACAATGGAATGGATTTCACTTTGTAAAGATCAAATAAATAAGGGGAATATTAACATGATCCTGTCAGGTAGAAAACTGACCTATTTCTAATTTTTTTCAATTCTTTTCTTGGTCAGTTAAAAAATCAGCTTTGGGATACAAAATTTTATTTTCCTGAGGCATATATATATATATGCCTCAGGAATACATATATATGCACATATATATGTATGTATTTTTTAATGTAGCATCAATTTAAAAAATTTCAGCCATAGTATAAGCTTTTATAATAAGTCTTCTCACTTCTGAAGCTTCATACTTCTTTTCTTGCCTTATGCATTTCCTTTCAGTGCCCTGTGGTGGTATTTTAACAAAGCGCAAAGGGACCATTTTATCTCCTGGTTATCCTGAGCCTTATGACAACAATCTGAATTGTGTGTGGAAGATCACAGTACCAGAGGGAGCTGGAATTCAAGTAAGTGTACTGTTATTTGCTTGCTATCTTAATATTTTTCCCTATGCAAAAGGTGAAAAGATCATTTATCTGTACAGTTTTTCTGTCTCATTAATGATTCTGAAAATGGACTTAATTGCATATCTTTTTAATTATGCAGTTATTAAAAGTTATAAGATTTTAAAAAATCTTAAAGTTGCCCTGGTAGCCCTTTACTTAGAAGGAAACAACCATAATTTCCAAACACATTTCGATAGATCAGTGATTCCTTATAAGCCAAGAGGAATAGACACCCTTCCTAGGAATTCTGTTCTGCTCTTTCTAAATTTATATATCTCCTTTAACACAATGAAATTAAGTGAGTTGCTTTCAAGGACATGTTATATATATTGTTATGTTCTCCTAGAAACTCTGCTATTACTCTATATTTATGGAAGTTCACTCTGATGTAAAGATGCTTCAGTGTGTTTCAAAATAAGGTGGGAATTTATTCTTTTAAATAGTTTCAGAGTTCTTGTTTATTTATGTAGATTAAGAACTTCATAGAACACACAGTAGGAAAGTATCCATTAAGCTTAGTTGCGCATATATCTAGAGTTCCCTAAAGAAACTGGCAGAAATCTGGTTATTGCACAGGCAGTTGAATTTCATAAATTAAGACTTCTAAGCATCGTCTGAACAAATTCCTAGAAACCATACATCAAGAAATCATGATAACAAGTTTTCTATGTCTATCCTAGTTCAAAATATAATTGCTGTAGAAAATGAATAAATAAAGGGCTTATTTTATGTAGGCAAAGACTTAATAATGAAAATCAGAAAAAATGTCAGTTTATAAAGTTTTTTAATAAATATCATTACAGGGGTTTCAATAGTATTTATTAGCCTAAATCAGTTTTGAGATGGATTTTGAGGAGCACTACTTGATTTAAACAGTTGATTAGGACAGCCTACAAGATACTTTGTTCTATGCATTTCATATACTAAGAAGATAGTTCAGAGGATTAAAATTAGGCAGTAACTGTCATCCTGACTTAGGCCATCACTGTTGCTTTTGGTAGTGCTTATCTCTTATCACAGGCTTAATTTTTCAGAATCATTAATGAGGTGATTAAATTACTAACTTTGATTTCAGTTTAGGTGTTTAATCTTCATGATATTATTTTGTTGTCGTAAAAAAAAAATAAAAAAAAGGTTTATTTACTGTCTCCAAGTATCTGAAGCATGCTAACAGTCAGAGCCTCTTCACTGCTTCACTTAAGAACAAGAAATCCTTTGGCTATAGCATCTGACCAGTTCCTACAAAAAGAAGTACAGTATTTAAGGCCTCCATCCAAGAAAAACTACTTCATTATTTGGTTTTACTGGAACTGGTGTTTATTTCTTCTGTTGAAATTATTCTGTTCTGGGGAAAGAAAAAGAAAAAAAAAAAAGGAATAAAAAAAAAGAGGACTCATTGAGGAAAAAGAAGCCTTATTCTCTAATTTAATGACTAAAACACCCCTTTCTAAGGGTTGGGATTGGGGTTTCATCATGCCTCTGTCACTCTTTTAAAGCTTTTCAGTAAACAGTTTAAACAAAAAGCTAGCACCAGAAACTCCCCCCTACTAAACAGGAGCAAGGACCTGCTATTTCTCTAGTTTGTAAAGCGTGATTTCACTATATGAGAAGAGATATAGCCTCCCTCTTGCAGTTTGTCTTCTCACCACTGTCCATCTCCCTATGAGTGGAAGAATGCTGTCACCTCTGGAAGAAATGAAGTGACTGTTCTGCCTTTCATTTGTAGCATGCTAGTGACTGCCCCTCCTCAGGAGATGAGTTGGTGATGAAGGTAACCAAACAGCAATTTTCTCTTACCTGGAGGCAGAATTTAAAATGGCAAAATAGATAAAGCATCTTGTATCCCTGTGGGTCTAGTTTAGTCCTGGAGAAAGTAGAGAGAAAAAAAACTGCATTAATTGAAAATACCATGTTTCATCTTCTCCTCAGTGTCCTCCAAACAAGGGGATCATATTCTATACCCATCTGATTTTCACGGTTGTGTGACTCTTGACAGAGGTAATACGTGGTTGTCACTAAGGGTTACAGGATTTGTAGTTTGAATTGGCAATCAAATAAAAAATAGGTGCCGTTTTATTCACTTAATGATGATTTTCCATCCTCTTTGACAAGGACAGCAAGAAAACTTTTCATGACTAAAAGCAACAGAGGCTACAGTTGAGAGTCATCTTTGAGCTTAGATACAAAGGGGAAGAGTTTGTGTTCTTTACCTCACAATTTTCTTCATAGGTGCAAGTGGTGAGTTTTGCCACAGAACACAACTGGGACTCCTTAGACTTTTATGATGGTGCTGACAACAATGCTCCAAGGCTTGGAAGTTATTCAGGTGACTGAGAAGATTTTACAATAAATGGTTCAACTCTTTACTGTAAATACACAGCTCTTCCTATGTGTGTAAGCATGCTTGAGCATGGTATGTGTGTTTGTTTCTCCTGTAATTAGCAACAGGTAATATTATTTCTGGTTTAATTAATCACTTAGCAGGCTTTCATAAAACTGTTTTTTTTTTTTAAATGTTAGAAATGAAAAAACAATCAGAGGCTTCCATTAATTCAATTTTTTTTTGTCACACTTTTAGCAGGGTCCAGAAATACAGGCCTCAAAAATAGGTATCTCTTGATATTGAAAATGACAAAAGGATGCATTCTTTATCCTTATTTTAGTCAAAGAAGACAGTTCTGTTTGCCTTACTTTTTCTTGTTTTCTTTTGTTTTCTTTCATTATAGTAAATACATTTGTATGCTAAGAAATCAGAGGCAATCCTATTATCTTGTCTTGTGCTGAAACACAAATAATAGTCCATCAAATTTCTAAGAACAGTCCTGCAACATATTTTTAGATCTGCTTGATATATGTGACTTATGTTTAGAATCATTTGGATGACAGGATTTGCTCTTGCTTTTAAAAAAGCCCTAGTGAATATTTCTTCTTTTGTGAGTAAAAGCAAGTAATATAAATTTATATTAGCCTTTCCTTGTCTATCCTTCATGTCTTTAATATTGTGGTGACTGAAAATGCAATAAAACTTTTATAGGGACAGGTATTTTGTGGCATCCATGATGACACAGTATTGTTGAATTGGTTGTGTGACCTATCTCCTGCTCCCATCCTCCCATCCTCCCCTCTCCCCCTTTCTCTTCTTCTTTCCTAAACTCTGTTTATACACATACACAGCCAAACACACACTTACATGCACTTTTATTTCACTTTCTGTGCATTTCCATAATATTTTGAATTCTCTTTTCAGGAACAACCATACCTCCTCTTCTAAACAGCACATCAAATAATCTGTACCTCAATTTTCAGTCTGATATCAGTGTTTCAGCTGCTGGATTTCACCTTGAGTATACAGGTAATTCAGAAATGCTCAATTAATAAAGAGCGTTTGCTGGTTTCAGACATCAGTTCTACCTAAACTGTACAATAGAGGAATATTTAGTACTATTGCACATAATGAGCTACATATTGTAACTTCAAAGTCATGAATAAAATCTTCATTTATATCCAAATGAGAAAATTCAGGCCTGAAAACTGTACTGTAAGGATTGTCTTGCTTTTATCCTCAAGTTGCTTTTGCTCTCTGAAAAACTTTTCTGAACCTACAGCAGACAGAAATAAATGCAGGTGGGTTCACATGACAATCTTAATCCTTTGTGTCCAGTGCAGCCCTGGTCTCTTCCCACAGATGTCACCCCTGCAGCTCCATACCCCACCACTCCTTGCCAAAATCTACAAATCATGTTCATACAACAACATATGTATTATAGAGTATGTGTGTGTAGGACACAAATACTAGTTACCTTTGGCAAAGAGGAGAGAAGGAATAATCTGAAGAAAGCAGTTGTGCTTCTTAGCTGAGGAATGCCTGCAGGTTGGTGGGAGCACTGAATTATTTTAAATGGTTTTTATTACTGCTGAGTACCTCACCAGTGGAAAAGGCTGTAATTATAAACATGCTTTCTGTCTGAATGACTTTGTCTCAGCTGACTGACAGGAATTCTGGCAATCACCAGCTGTGCGGTTCCCTCTGCTTATATTGGTTCTGGTGTCTGATCTGCATAATTGTGTCGCAGTTATTTCTTGTCAGTTTTACCATATGCAAATCCCATGCTCTGGTTGTCTGATTAGCTGTGTGGAGAGCACAGCCTTGCAAAATTACTGCCTGATCGCTTGTCTATAACTAAACATTAATTATAGGTACAATTATCCTGCCATTTCCTTGAAATGCAGATAGTCTCTCAGCTGCTTACAACTTCAGATGAGAAAAAAGTCAGGAAGTTATGAAAATGAAATAAAATGAGACTGAATACAGTGAAAGTGGAGATGCACCTTTGTGTTCCCACACATCCAAATAATATGTGTAATATAGTGCCCATATACACCTTCCACCTTTAAAAAGAGAAAAGATTGAGAGTACGCTATTTAAAATATTGGTACATGTCAAGAAAAATAGCCAAATGTGTGTGTATGGATTTGCACAGGGATGCATGTGTGAATCTGCACAGAAGTAATGCTTTCTGTCTGAATGTATTAACCCAAAGTAGATGTTGAAAATTTGTGATTCAGGAAATAATACTGCTGTCCTTCAGTAGATACCCAATTAACCAGTAACTCAGTGAAATATGCTGTTTTGCAAGATAAATGATTAATTAACTTTTCTTGGGCAAATGGTAGGGATATGTGATTAATACATCATACAGACTGTTGATTTAAATCAGTGTTGATTTAATCCAGACAGCAACTAAGCACCATAAAGCTGCTCGCTCACTTCCCTCCCCCCACTCCCAAGCTGGGTGGGGAACAGATTTGAAAAAAAGTCAAATTTGTAGGTTGAGATAAAAACAGTTTAATAGAACAGACAAGGAAGGGGAAATAATAATAATTTATAAATAAACCAAATAATAATAATAAAGTTAAAATACGCAAAACAAATTATGCACAATGTAATTGTTCACCACCCACTGACTGATGCCCAGCCAGTTCACAAGCAGCAGTCCCCAGCCAGTTTTCCCCTTAGTTTATATGCTGAGCATGGTGTCATATGGTATGGAATTTGTTCAGTTGGGATCAGTTGTCCTGAAACCCTATCGTTAGTTGCTTAGTGTGGATTTCAACGCCTAGGCATCAGCTCTTTCACTCCTTGAATCCATGACTCTTACTCCCCCACTATTCTCCAAGAATGACATAGTTTCTACTACCTGTGAAAGTTTTATGATTTTTTTTTTCCATCTGTTCAATTTGTTTTCAAGAAGAGACTATGGGAAATTCTGCAATGGGCTGAATCATGAATTTGACACTGGAGATTAAGCTAAGGGATAACACTTTGTTGTCATTGCTAGGAAGGAGGACAACAGAAACTCTACCTTGTGTATGTTTTGGATTTTTTGCCTCTTGCATTTTTCTACAACAAAGGTTGTTTTCTAGCAGTTCCAGAACTCCAAAACTGCTGCTTCTGAAGAAAGAAAGAGATACAAACAGAAATTGCTCTCTTCAGTTGTCCTGGTCATATATGACTCTCGGAGAGCAGTTTCTGCTCTAAAAGCTGTGATTATGTTTATAATGATGGTTAGTTAATGGAAAGTAATGGCCAGATTTTAATGTCAGTGTTTCATAAATTTATTGCATTTCATTGGAGTGTATGCTGGCTGAGGGCATTCATGAGGAGTCAGCTAAAATAAAGTTTTGGTCTTTGAAGTATCCTTGCGTGGTTCTCATGCAAAATCACATCAGTTAAATATTAATCATTTCTCAAGTGAGCTTACCATAAAGATTGTTCTTGTTCAATTTGTAATGCATCTTCCAAATCTTTTTCACCTATTCTAGGAGACACAAGACTGAGGAGAAGTGCATCCCATTTGACAAAATGATTACTTTTTCATTTCAGCAACAGATTTCTGTAAGAAGGTTTCATTCTGCTTCATTTCCAATATCTCTTTTCATCCCTCATGAATAGCATTTTGTCCTGTCTACTAGGGATTATCTTTTGAGCTTCTAAAAAGTCCAAATGCTTATATAAAAGCAAAAGAAAACAAAAAGAATTTTATTTGTTGAAGAAATATTTTAACACCGAGTAAATGATACTTTGACATAAGGAATTAAGTGTTCGTGCTCTGAAACTGAATAGTGTTCTTATCTAAAATGTTCTTTCTAGCACATTTTTGCTTCTCAGTTGAATCCTTGAATTGTCATTATATCCATAACATTTGTTATGTGTATTCCATTGGATATCTTAAATCCAAAACCATATTGCATTGAAAAGACCTTGTATCACCTGAACTTTGTCAACAAAGAATGCCACAGAAAGGTCTGTTAAACACTTCCATAATGTTTATATGTTTTATACCACTATAAAAATTTTGATTTATTGCTCATTTTCTCTAACTAAAGTTTTAGATTATCAAAAATTTCATTGATAGGTTTTTGTATTGAGCATCAGAGGACCTGCTGGAGAAGGGCAAGACAGCATCAAATAGCTTATTTTTCTTTACATACAGTTCTTCTTATCTGGAAATTAGAATATACTGAAAGTATGTTTTCAATGACTGCCTGTGTTAACATCTCTTTTTATTGCCATTGGCTATGAAAGTTTAAGAATCTAACACATTTTACTGTCAGAGTAGTATAATGTAGTTCAAGAAACTGTTCATGCACCACAAATAAATCAATAATGAACAGACTGCAGTTTATGAATACATTTATGAATACACTTTTGACCTGACTAAATATCACAACACTCCAGAGACACAAATTTTGAACTAGCCTTCAGCTGGAAAGATGTCAAAATTTGATCCAGGTTCTTGAAAGGTATTGCAGACATGCAGACTGCATTTTTTTCCCAAATATTATTTTATTAATTGAAGTGGCAGACAATAGGATGAGTACCTGTGAATGTGATTTGGGCTGCCAAGATACCCTGAGAAGGGCATTTAGATGAACTTATTTCACTTTGCATGGCCTGAGTATTTACATAGTTAGGTTACACATTTCAGCTGAAGGTACAATAATTGGAAACAGAAACCTGATAATTCTTTGATTAACTGTTCAAAACAGACTATAAGAAATAATCTGCGTAAGCCAAGCACACTTGTTAGTTTGCAGTTGTACTTTGTAAATGAACTGGATCACACTCTAGATGTCTGAAATGTAAAAAATGTGTCTAATTCCATCAGCCATTTTAAATCAGGTTCTTTGCTCTTCTCTAGTTTGAAAACTAAAAATTTTTGTTAGCTTTTGTCTTTCATATTGTATAAAAACACACTATTTTAAGTCTTCTAATGGTAGTTTTTACTTAGTGAGAGTCTTACATGAAGTGATTAATTACATTAGTAAGTTTTGAAACATGCAGATTTTCATAATGTTCTGAGGTAGTAGGTGGCCATAATTGAGTCCCACAAAGTTTCCCTATTATCCTGTGAGCTGATGCCCAGTTGTGGACAAGTCCTGACTTCACAACTATGGTGGAATTCTTACAGTAGGCAAAGAAATTAGCCCAATTGATGGTACTTAATATTACACTCATTCTTACATTCCTGGACCTACCTGAGTAGATGCAAGGAAAAAAAATTCTTTTTTATGACCATGAAGAAAAGCATTTGGTCTTTTGTCAAACTAACTTCTATTACAATCAGAAATTCAAAATATTAGTGTTATAGCTCTATAAGTACTTCTTTAAACATAGCTGATTAGATGAAATCTGATGCAAATATTTATTCTGTATATGAGTGTATAAATGAAGGAAGGAGTTGAGTCAGAGCTGTGAAGGATGGAATGGAGGAGAGTACTTTGCAGTGTTTTTCCTGAGTTTTGCAGTTGGTATAGTATTGGCCAGCCTCCCCTGTAAAGGATAGCAGAGCTGCTCCCAGAGTGCTGAATTATGAAGGCTGTAATTAGTAGTGAGACTGAAGGTAGAAATGAATTAGTCTGAATTAGTCAATTTATTGACCACTGAATTTTAGTGGAATTTTAGAACTGAATAAAGGTTGGGAAGTGTTTTTTGACACACTGATCCTTTTCCTTTACTCAGGAAATATGATTTTTTCTCCTTGCATACAGTTGTTCCAAAATAAGACGGTACTTGTCCATAGACAAATACTGATTCCCAAGAGTGCCCTAAAGCTTATCAACAGTGTGCCTATGTTCACTGTACACAGTTCTATGTGAATCTAAAAACCAATTTTATGTTCATTAGAATGACTAAACTTCTTCGTTTTTCTTAGCTATAGGTTTGGACTCCTGTCCTGAACCACAGACCCCAAGTAATGGGATCAAAATTGGTGACAGATACATGGTTGGAGATGTGGTGTCTTTCCAGTGTGACCAGGGTTATTCTCTTCAGGTGAGCCAAGTTTCCCATTTCCAGTGGTGCCTTTCAGTTCTTTTACATGGTTATGTTTGGGTCTGTCAGTGCAAAATGGATGCTGAACTCTTCAGGGATTGTGTACACATAAGTTTACAGGACTGTTTGCTTTTCTACCAGCTAGCAAATTAGAAACTATCCAAATATTTCATCAGAACTGTATTGCTTGATGCTTCCTCTGCATTAGTGATTATAGGTTGTTATCTATTATTGATGGCATCCTTGATAATTATAGCTGAACCAAGAAGTGTTAGCAAAATTAAGTTAAAATCAGTTGATGAACAATTAGCAGTTCTCTATGCAGAGGAGGAAAAAGAAAGTAAGTAAAGAGGTGGACTAAGAACAAAGGGGAAAAATAGTTGGTTTTTTTAGTAAATCAGATAGATTCAGTTGTTTTCTTTCAGCAACTTCTTGGAGATTTGTCTCCAAAATGTTTATTAAATAGGGGTGTATTTTTGCCAAGTAAATTTGCAATATCCTTACTTTAGCAAAAGGTATATCCAGGGGAAATGCAGTGATTGTAAATCGCCAGAAACCTGTCTGCATACAGGAAAAAAGTGGAAAATATTTTCAAAAACTCATACAGTTATGCCATTGAATCGGATCCAAAACTGAGTATTGTTTCTAGTTGAAATTCCTCAAAAAGACTCTGCAGATTCTACAGTCTTCCATTTATCTAGCTCTTTGAGACAAAAAAGGACAGAAAATGATCATATTATGCAAGCACTGCAAAACGAACAGTCTTAATGGGAGAAATAATTTCTATATAATGCCCATGATTAACTGCTAATGGACTTATGGATACCTTTGGAGAAAAATATGCCAGAATGAGCAAAATGCCATTAATATTAGTCTCACGTATAACATGTGTTGATGTCAGACTAACTAAATTAAGTTTTAAAAATACTAATAATTTTAAATATTTATTTTACATAATCCTGTGGAAATCTAGACACTGGGTTTATATGTGCTGCATCAAAAAATAGAAATTGAATTATATTCTTTGGGAAAAAAAAACGAAGCCTAGTTTATGTATAGTGATAGAAACAAAATAGTCTTGTCTGCTTCCAGATTTCAACTGGTGTTTGGATTTGGGACTGTATCCCAATTTTTCCTTCAAGATAGAATTCCTAGTCATGCCTGCAGATTTCTAGCATTTCAAGAATGGATTAAATACCTGTTCTGTGATTGCAGCTCTGAGAATGACTTATATTTATTGCCTGGTTTAACTGCCTGGCTCTTGGAAACAGTCTGAGAAATATTTTTTGCATCTTTGCTTTAATTCCACCTTAAATACAAGTGTGTGAACAGATAAGTCCCAGTAAATGGCTGAAATAAAGAAAATAGAAAATAAAGAATTTTGGAGCATAGCCTGTGCAAACACACACGTGAAGTTTCTTCCCTCCATATGGTTTTTCTGAGTTACACAGTCTGACTAGAGAGTTTGAGAAATATCCCAAGTCCTGTTTTCTCTTAAGATTTTCCATTTTTGTTTGCTTTTTCTGGAAGACAATTACAATTACATGAAGCTGATGAACAACACAGAGGGTGCGTCTATGATGAACTTAAGATGTAAAGCCAGCAGTTACAAAATTTATATAGTGTGTATAGTTTTATCCTGTTCAACAAATGATGTAAATCCATACTATGTAAACTTTGCTTCAGTTAGACCCATGGTTTCCAGACCCTTGGTTTACACTGAAACATGCATAGAATTCAGCTGGATTCTGTTATACTATGAGAACTAGTGCTGATGGTATAGACACCATCATGTAGTGGGCTAACAGTCACAGTCTTCTGTGCTGCATTGAAGGCATTGTACAATTCAGTGTACAATGTAACTATGATACCTTTTTGGTTTTGACTATTTTGATGATGTTTCAAATAATGTATTATTTTTGTTGAAATACTAATGTGCGGTATACTGTATATTTTTAATATGAATTAGAAAATATTGTGTCATTTTAGGGACATTCACATATCACTTGTATGCCTGGACCTGTAAGAAGATGGAATTATCCCATTCCAATATGTTTAGGTAAGTTCAGCACGCACCATTTTTCTTTAATATGCCAGAATGAGAAAACCAGAGAACTCAAAAATAATAGACACATGTAGTGGAAAGAATTGGGAGAACTGGAAGAACTTTATTAAATGTGAAAATGGTCAGTTTAAAATAAAGATTTTCGTAGGCTTCTGCGTACTTATGTTGGCAAATCTTTTCTGAAATGTCCGAGCAGTAAAAGAGATATGCTCATTGTCCCTTTCATCCCAAACTGTTCTATGATATGATTCTATAAGTTCTAGTCAGATATATCATCAACTCATTATCAGGAATGGCACCTCCTGGGACCCGAGCAACACAGCTAATTTATTTAGGACTTATTTCCCCAGAAGAGTAATGACAATTGTCAAAGATACTAGAATAGAAATAACATTACATTTTCATCTCTAATGAGTTAATCACAAGCACGTCTACCCAATTTTCAGAAGATACATAATTTTTCAAGTTAAATTATGTACATGTACCTAATATCATTGGAAAAAGCACTGAAGACCTGTCAGAAGCCAAAATGAATCCTCTGAAGTACATTTAAATATACTCTTTTTATATGATGAATAAATGTGAGGAATGTAAAACTCCTTCTTGTTGTAATTTCTTTCACTGCATAGAAATACCTTTTTGTTTGGGTTCTCTAACATTAAAAGATATCAGGATTTGTAATCTTGAATGTATGGAAATCAAGATGCTGCAGATCTCATTGAAGATTCTTTTGCTTTGCTTTTCTTCAAGACAGTTAATATATATCCTCTTGAGCTGCCTCACATAATCCTGTTCTTAATCCTGTGGGGTGTTAAAAACCTCCTATGAGGTACTGAGCTCCCTCAGCTTAGAATTTATAAATATTTAACAAGGTTGAGATACTTGTAAGAATTTTTTCAGGAGTTAGTCTTCAGTTTTTGTCATTATGCATTAACATATGGTTAGGAAGTCTGCTACTATAATTGCACTGCTCTTGGTAAATTCTGAAGACAAAGATGCTGTGCTGAAAATTTAGAGGGTTTTTTCCTTTTTTTTTTTTGCTAGAAATGATTTTTATTTGTGTTTCAAATGATGTAACAAATTTTACTTGGGCAAAGCTGCTAAACAAAACTGTATTTATCATAATTACCATTTTTAAATGTAATATGGAAATCTAAGTAATTTTATTTACTGATGTCATGCCTGAAAACAAAAATGAAATTAAGATATGAATTTAGCTTAATTTCTGGAAGTGCATATATGTGTACTTTTCTAAGTTTGTTTATTTATCCCATTTTTAGAAAAACTAAATGCCGTTTTTAAAAAGCCTCTCAAAACACTTTTAGTACAGAGGCTTTTTATAGTACATTATCTTATATTATTCAGATGCTCCTTTACAAACACATGCAATTATCTCAGTGCTGCTAAAGGCTGATGTGTGCTGCTTGCCTGTCACAAGGACAGTTCTGGTAGGCAGATGGCAGAGTGAACATCAGGGCAATGAAGCTGCTGGAAGGTCTGGAGCACAAGTCTGATGAGGAGAAGCTGAAGGAACTGGGGCTGTTTAGTCTGGAGAAAAGGAGGCTCAGGGGAGACCTTTTCACTCTCTACAGCCCCCTGAAAGGAGGGCATAGCCTGGTGGGGGTCAGACTCTTCCTCCTGGCAAGCACTGACAGGAGGAGAGGATAGAGTCTCAAGATACACCTGGCAAGGTTCAGGTTGGACATCAGGAAGAGTCTCTTTATGGAAAGGGTGGTCAGGAATTTCAGATAATTTCCTCACAAAATGGGCTGCCCAGGCATGTGGTGGAGACACCACCCCTGTGGGTGTTCAAGTGGCTGGATGTGGAATTTATTGCCATCGTCTAGTTGGCAAGGTGATCAGTCAGAGGTTGGACTCGATGATATTGGAGGTCTTTTCCAACATAAATGATTCTGTGATTCTGTGATCTGTTCTATTTTGAGTGCATGTAACCCCCAAGTTAAAATATACTCAATTCAGAGTTGATACAAGTTTGCAAAGTGCCTACATGTAAATTACTTTCTTACAGATATTTAGTGATAAAGATTTGGTTGTATATTTTTTAAAATATAACCCTAGGTATTATTATACTATTAATGCTCTAAGGATCTTCAATGCTCTGGATTAATTTTTAGCTCATTTCACTCCTCTGAAAAATATTTCTGTTGTTTTGTTTTGGTTTTTTTTAGCACAATGTGGTGGTGGCATGGAAGAGTTCAGTGGAGTGATTCTCAGTCCGGGGTTTCCTGGCAACTATCCTAGCAGTTTGGATTGCACATGGACAATAAAGCTGCCTATTGGGTTTGGTATGTGTTCTTTTATGGATTTAAAATTGCATTTTTTTATGGGTGCAAAACACAGAACATAGATTTTAAAATATTGTTAATCTTTATCCTAGCAAATAAACAAAAATAATTCTAATTCACTTGAAGAAATTAACAAAACCTTAAAAGGAAGATAGAAAAGCTACAAGATTCTTTGTTTTTCATTTAATATATGCCAAAATTTTCTGATAAAGACAAAATTAGAGTCCAGCACAATTTTCTGACTTTACAGGATTGATTTCTCTTTTTTTGAAGTCATAAGCCCAGCAAAAATAAATAGGTATCATGAATATTTTACACCAAGTCAATTTAGAAGTTAAAGCTACATTTTAATTAATTATTTTATCCTTAAGCTTCTTTGCATATCCTAGGTGAAACTCACAACAGCCAGAAATGTTCTTTTAAAGGAAATGTAGAAGCCTCCCACTTAAAGCTGTCAAACTTCCCACTCACAGTAGAATTGTCAGGAACACTGGATCAAGCCCATGACTGCTGGAACTGTCTCACTGGGGCTGCTACTCACCTAATCCACTCCCAGCCTGTAACAGATAAAGGTGTTGTATTCCAGATGTAGATTTTTGCACCTCTCCTTGTGCAGACCTTTAGGAAGCATCTATTTACTCAGTCCTCAAGTTTTTTAGTGTTTTTCAGACAAAAATTGTGCCCTTTAGTATATCATCCTAGTTTGGTGTCCTCCACACATTTGTTGAGGATGCATTCTCATTTTCCAAGTCTCTTCTGAAGACATAGACCAGAGTAAGCATCCATAGCAACCCACAGAACATTGTGCTTGTTACTGGCTGACAGCCATTGATTATCACCCTTAGAGCCTTGAAGTTATGTTAATTTTTAACTGACTTCCTTTTCATTCATCAAGCTCATCTACGTTCAGCTTCCATATGAGGATGTTATAGATTGAGTTAAAAGCCATAGCAGAGTGAAAGTGTATTATATACACTTTTCTCCCTTATCAATTTAATAGTAGAAGGATATAATTAACTGTTCTTTTCTGTTAGAAAATCCATGTTGGCAGCTCCTAAGTGTCTTTTTGTCTTTTATATTTGGAAATTGCCTCCAAATAAATAAATTCCATATTTTTTCCAAGGATTGCAATGAACCTGTAATTGCCATTTCCCACGACCTCTTTGTTGCCTTAAAAGTGAATATATATTCAGACTTTTTCAAGTTGCTAGAACTTATTTTATTTTATATAGGTATTTATTTTGTATAGGTATTTATTTTGTATAGGTATTACCAGCATTTTAATGACATTGGCTAACTCTTGAGCCACTTTGGGTGGATGCTATACATATTTTATTGTGAAATTTTTTTCAAAGCCAGCCAGTAGAGTTGTCCTATCTAATTTTTTAACACATGTGGCACTTTTTAAGGGGAATGTGCATTTGGAATTTTTTTCTTTATATGCTAGTTGAATGGTATGCTGATTTTCTTACACAGGCCTTGTTTTTCTCTATACTTGCCATCTTCTGTAATATTCTTTACTCAATGATACAGCATCTGTGGGTGTTCCAGAATGAATGTGGTGTCCCAAATAGAGTTGTCTTCGGCATAAGTTCAGATTCTTTCCCTCCTCTTTTTAAAATCAATTCTGTGGTATTTTTTTTATCATGGGATAAGAAATCCCATGAGCCTCGTTCACTTACGATTTAAATGAAAGCCAATTGTTCTGCATGAGTTATTTGTACTGAAAATATTAAATATTCTGTACCATTGACTGAACCGAATCTATCTGGGGGAAAGATATTATATTAGAATAGGGATTTCTCTAAGAACCCAATTTGTTTGCATTTTGTTCAAAACACACAAAATTATAGTCAATAATTGATTTTTTTTTTTGTCTTAGCATTTTATAGAAATAACATTGGCACTTTAACTCTGCTGCTACCTAGGTTTTTAGACAGCTTGATGGGACAATGTGTAGTGCTTCATTATGAGTCATAATGCTTTCTAGAATCCCAAATAGATTTCTTCTCATTAAGTTATCAAAAAAAAAATTATTGCAGTAGTAGATGCATTATTCCTGGGTCAAATCTACAGGAGAAAAAGTTATTCAGAGCTATAAGGGAACAAGAAATTTTGACAGATGGTTCCAAAGACATTTACTAATAAAGAAGAAATACTAAAAATCTGGAATATTGGTTAA
Organism: Petroica traversi; assembly: GCA_025920805.1. Taxonomy (NCBI): domain Eukaryota; kingdom Metazoa; phylum Chordata; class Aves; order Passeriformes; family Petroicidae; genus Petroica; species Petroica traversi. Next base: position 14,899,953 of record JAHLSL010000011.1, read on the forward strand.
ATTTCAAATTTAATAAAACGGTATGTTGAACTGCATGCAGAATCTGCTGTCTTTTTATCCCAAACACATTGCCATCTGCCTCTTCCCTTGCTTTACTGCTATCCTGTCTCCCCATACTGACTCCTTACTCCATTTTCTTTGCTTGCATTCTGCCAGGCTTATGTGTCCAATAATTCAAACTTGGCTCTTCAGATTGCTATTTACACTTTACATTATTGACATACTATTTAGTTTGACTTCCATTAAGCAGGAGATTCTTACTCCACCAAAATCAATAGTTCTGAACTGCTTTGTACTAACTGAAGTTTATTCACTGGATTTATGAACTGTTTTCCAGTTCATGTATAGGAAAACTAAATGCTTCATTTTCTAGAAGAAAACTAAAGATACACAGATTGAAACATGCTTGACATTTTTTACCTTTTCTAAGTGAGATGTTTGAAACTAAATTGAATATTAAAATAAAATATTGCTGAAAAAAAAGAAAAAGATGACATTTGAAGAAGCGATGGATAAGACTGGTTTTAGTGATGCTGTGACTGTAGTCTAGAGTGAATGGGAATCCAGTGAAGGCAATTATCGCCAACTCTTCTCTGTAGAAAAACTCAAAAGCCATCATGGGAACCATCTATAGACTTTCATGTATTTAACTCTCTTTAGGAAGTCTTCCTCCTAATTATAAGTTACAGATAATAAGCTGTTCCACATTATATGAGCTAATGGTGTAAATTTTTTATCAATTACACTGTTGATTCGCATATATAAATATATTAACTACTGTTTCAAACAGAGTGTCAAAACTGCAAAAAGTCATAGAAATAAAATCAGTCTAACAGGCTGAAGTCTCAGAAAAATAGAGGCAGGTGCTACTGGCAGAGGGAGGGATGAATACTTTTGAAGGTTGATATGGTTCAGAAACTTGAAGAGAAAGACAGCACAATACAGAGAGCGGGATGATTGGCAGAAATATATATTTCTACTTTTGCATCAAAGAAAGTTGGTGAAAGAGAAAAGAACGGACAGCTAGGTCAAGTGAGCTGGCATTTATTAATGACAGCTTAAACTTTGGACAAGTGTGTGGTTCACAGGATCAAATGAGAGGCCAAAATATCATGATAGAGAAAGAGCAAAGTTTGTATATAACTTGATTCTCTATTTGAAAGGCTGACAAAGTCAAAGAATGACACTTAGAAGAAAAAGCTTTCTTATCACTTATAGACTGTCTTCTATTATCAGAAATTATCAGGGAAACAGTAATTTAATTATGCACCTTCCTTGAATATAAAATGTTTAATGCTTCAGAAAGTTATTCATAAGCTTTACATGATATCTGGGGGGAAGGTTCTAAAAGACAGTGAGAAACACTATTTAGGTATTACAGTTTAGGAGTTACAAAACTATTCATGACTTTCAGTAATTTATCTGACATTATGTCTTTTACTTTCAGTTTTATATGAAATTGTGTTGATTGTCTTTGCCAGAAATATCAGTAGGACTCAATTATCTTTCTAATGAAACTACTGCATATCGTGCCATAGTTGCAATAGATCTAGACAAAATATAATTTTTTCTTTTTTATTACCTTTACAGAAATATATTATAAACAGGAAAGTGTTTAAGAGCCCTGTAACTATTTGGTGCATATAATTTTCTTCTCATGCCTCATAATTTTTGAATATATCACCTGGTTAGGAGAGAGAACTTGCTAATATACAGTAAGCTGCCTTCCTATTCCTTACTGAACCAAATAACCAGAAATTTCTGTCACTAAAACCATCTTATACCACAGCATGTGTGTGCAGCACTCTCATGTGTTCCCTGTGTATTCTGCTTTCAAAAGTCCTTGGTGTTCCAGCAGAGGCTCTGCCTGCCTGATACCCTGAGCTGGACCTGAGGCCGTTCTGCTCACTGCCTGGTCAAATTAAAAGTTTGCTAGCCGATAATTGATGTGCAGCCCATGCACATAGGGGCTGGGAAATATACAGACACTTGCCAGGTAGCACATGGATTTCCACCTGGTTATTTTATGTGATTATCGGTGTAAGATGTACACACTTTACTTTCCCTCCTGCTTTTGGCACTGGTGATGTTTATTTATTGACAATGTTTTTCAGGTGTCCATTTGCAATTTTTGAATTTCTCAACGGAGACCATACACGATTACTTAGAAGTTAGGAGTGGATCTACAGAAATGAGCACTGTTATTGGGAGGCTAAGTGGCCCTCAGCTACCAGCCTCTCTGTTCAGCACAACTCATGAAACCAGCTTATACTTTCACAGTGATTACTCACAGAACAAGCAAGGATTTCATATTGTATATCAAGGTGAGATTTGGAATTCTTATGAGAGAACACAGTGGCTGTTAAAGTTTTTATGGGGTTTTGGGGATTCCTAAAAATAAATATGAAAGATTTCAGTCCCAAGCTTTAAACATTGAGATAAAACAGAAGAATGAAGAAAGTTAAGATGAAAAAAGCAAATTAATTTCATATTTTCTTTAAAATCAGGTCAAATGCTAGCAAACAGATAATTTCCAATATCTGAAGTTGATTGGCATATTAATTTACATTGTATGCCTTTACAAAAGAAGAACCTCTATTCAATGTTTGGAAGCATACTGGAATTTTAATTTTGTGTAATGGGTTCTGGAAGGTTCTAAATACTGTTTTGTATTACTCAATCGATGTTGGCTTGTGCAAATTAATGCCAACCCCAAAATCTCCAAATCTATTTGATTTCCTTATTCACCATTTCCCAGAAAGTTCTTGTTCTGTGGTACCCAAGTAGGTCATGCTGAGCTGGTGAAGATCACGAGATCATAGTTCTATTTATAGAATTGCGTTTTCATTTAAAAGGTATTAAATCACCAATGTTCATGAAGAAAGGTCAAATGTGTATTTTAAATTAGACCTGTTTTCATTATTTGAATAACATCTAAGAATGATTTAAAGAGTTTTTACTTTAGAGCCATCTCCTATTACTCTTTCAATAGTAGCAAGTCCAAATTGATTTGAACTCTCTGTAACATTCTGGGTATGAGCCACTGTAAAAAGAATTAGCTTTTAAAGAAAAAGTCAGATTGTGTCCTAAACTGATAAGGACAGTAAAAATTTAAGACTATATACTGTTAATAGTAACAGTAATAATTTTGGAGGTGCTGTCATTTGTCAAATGGAAAGTTTTTTTCAGAGATTTTTAATTCTTCTGAGAAAAAAAAATTATAGACATGCCTATTTCTGTTTTTCCTTAAACATAAGAATGTAAAACCTGACAACTCTGATTGGATCAGAAAAGCATTTAATCTAGCTCAGTATAGTGTCCTCAAACAGCAAAAAGAGATGTTATTTAGCAGCAAAGAAGCATAGCTGGTTTCACTGTATTTCTCCAGGTGTAAAATCAATGATTTGATCACCAACATCATGGAACTTTAGTTCTCAACATATGGATTGTCCATGACTTTTAATTTTATTCTAATTATAAGCTCTTATATTTAAGATAATTAGAATTTGTATTTTACTGATTTTTTCACCATTATTATTATTTATTTCAGCATATCAGCTACAAAGCTGTCCTGATCCTCGACCATTTCGTAATGGCTTTGTTATTGGAAATGACTTTACTGTGGGACAAACTATTTCATTTGAATGTTTTCCTGGCTACACATTAATTGGAAATTCAGCTCTGACTTGTCTTCATGGCATCAGCCGCAATTGGAATCATCCTCTCCCTAGATGTGAAGGTATGTTCCAGGTGACCTATAAACCCTTCATTATTTGAAAGTCTTCCTGAGACTGAAGTCACTTCAGCTTTTTGATTTATAGAGGCCTATAGTTTTACAGTGTGGTCGTTGCAAAGGAAGTATTCAATTTTGTACTTTAAAATTTTAGCGGAGTGGAAATGTTTTGTAATATGAAATATCTAAAAACTTTTCTGAGATAGTAAGCCTACTTTAGGAAGGTTAGACTTAAAGTCTGGAATGTGGACACCCATACTGTTTTTAATCTAGGTGAGGTGATGCAGTAAAAGCTCTGTACTGAATTAAGAAAAAAGGCTTCAAGAATTGAATTTACCAATTCTGGCCACTTGTGTTCTTTCTTGTCCATTGGAAAGAAATGTTAAAGGTCTTCTAGAGTGAAATTGTCTTCCAGCCAGTGGTCTGTGAAATCATTTGTGCATATGTTTTTTTCTGAATGGGTTTTTTATTTTTTAATTACATTTTTTTAACCTTTTGCATTTGTTTTTTCACTTGTGCTTGAAACAAATCAGAAGGTTCAAGGAAGTGTGACTTGCACACAGCTTAAAATTTTAGGAGAGAGAATGATTGTGTCTGATGATTCCTAGAAGTGTTTATCTCTTCCCTAGCTATGCTGAAAGGAACCAGTCTCTAAGCAGCAGGCCAAAGTCAGTCCTCCACTTAAAGGCCTGGCTTCTCTCTATAATGAATGGTAAAACTCAACAGCGAGAATGGGGCCCTCAATATCATGTGGGAGAGAAATGCCCAAATAAAAACCCTTATAACAACACAACAGAACCCCACCATCAAAAAAATGCCAAAACCAAATGCAACCACCCAAATAGAAAATCAAAAGCTCCCCTATTTTCTGGATTTTTGCATTACATTTTACACCATATACCCAAATTTAGATACTTAAATGAGAAGCCTCATTATTCAAAATTCCTGCTTGAGTCAGTGAGCCTTAGGAATTTCTGGGGGATGTGGTAGCTAAATTAAGTATCTAACTGATTCTGAACTCAGAAGAGAAAACCTTGTCATGTAAAAGAGAGATGACACCTACACTGTCCTTTTTTTTTTTTTTTTTTTTTTTTTGGGAAGGGGAAGAAGTTAATTCATTATAATTAAGTTTCACCACCCATTTTCTGGATCCTGTGGAATTGTGGTGTCTTCACAGTTCATGTCTTAGCTGATAAACACTTAGCTTTTCCTATTAGTTAGTTCTAGCTGTATTTTCTATGCCTCACAATCAAAGCAATTTATTGAATGGAGTGACTGTTTCTTTGAAATACCTTACTGGAAATAAGAATTTAATTAGTAAATCCTAAGATGTCCAAAGCATGTGATTGCTCTGAGAATCAATTCTGATGAAGTTCCTGAATAGTAGCTGAGTGTTCTTTGTTTCTACTTAATTTGATATGAAAACTGAAGATAAAAAACATACACCAACTTGATAGTAGAGATGTAAGATGTGTGTTTACTGCATGATTACAGACTGTCAACACTACTCAGCTCCTAGAAAAATTTCTTAAATTACATGGGGTTTTGTGCAGATACTTACAGTGGTATTTTTAGTAAAGGTTTTACGACATTTTTGTATGCTACAGATTTTTTCAAGTTGTTTTTTGGTTTTGTTTTCGTTGGGTTTTTTTTTCTTTTTTGTTGCAGGAAAAGGATAATGAGTTATCTTCTAGTTCATCTTGGTTTGATTTAAGATAAAGGCTTTGTGTTCAAAAGCATTAAAATGAAGTTGGCCTTTTTGTATATGCCTAGTATCAGAAATACATGGCATGCCTTAAATTTGTATTTTCTTTAATGTCTTTATTGTAAGACAAGATATACCAAGGCTTGTTTAATTCATCAGACTTCTTGAAGCAGAAAATCTGAATTAAATAATACTAAACTTGCTTTCCATTTGAACAGTTTTCTTCTGTTCTTGCCGACCCATGCACCTAATACTCCTTTAACCTATTCTCAGTATTATCTAACACTCTCTGAGCCTTCTTAACTCATCTCCCTCACTTTAATCTGTTTGGATTCTGTTCCTTCTCATTTGCCAAGAAATCTTGTTGCCTGGAAGTGATCAGACCATGTTTTCACTCCCTTAAGACTTGGCTGCAAAACCATTTTTTTCTATACTGCTCAAGCCCCCTTGAGACTTTAAAGTTGAAGCTGAAGGAAAGCAGGGCCCAAGCCATTGAGTCTGAACCGTTGAAGTGTCACTATGGAGGTCCCCTTACCCTACAATTAAGCAGCAAAGTGAATACAAATGGTGCCTAATTCCTGTATTTCCAACAACCTGGTTAGAGATTTTTAAATATATTTTAGAAAATCCGTGTTGCCACACCATGCACATTGAGTATGTGGGCAAAATAAATGTATGTAAAATAAAGCAAATTATACAGTTTTAAGCTTTGCTCACTTTTCCAAAAGTAGGTTTTTATAGCATTTCTCTTCTGTAATAACTGAGTGGTGTCACATTCAACATACATCTGAAATCTCTGTGGAGAAAATAATCTGATTTGGACTAACAGTTTTCCAGAAATGCATAGTTATGAAAGTCCAGAATCTGTATGGTCACTCTTGCACTGTATGATGTCTAAAATTAATACTCTTCAATATGAATTACAGACAGGACTCTTACTTTATCTAGCAGAATTTATATCCATAAATGCAAAATTACTATTCATTGTTGGGCACAATGTTTTAATTTTGAAGTTCCCCTCAAATCTTCACCCACCCCTCAACCTTGTATGTGCCTTCTTTCATCTGTTAGTTTTGATTGGCTAACTTCTTGGGACCATACATGAAAACAATTAGTGTGATTTGTTGTTAATTTGTAGCTGGAAATTATGCAAAACCCTAACAAAGTAATTTTGAGCTGTGCAGGGAATTTCACCCTATATGTATATATTTCTTTAATTGCCGTTCTGATAGTACTTGTGGCATTAGAATTTTTTTTTACTTTTCTATTTGACCAACACGGTCAAAATAGACTTCTGACTCTACACAAAGCTGAATAAAATCTGCTTTCTTTGCACAGCAATAGTCATATGCCATGAAGTTGTAGTGTGCCAAATGTGTTCAAAAGCAGGGCTTTTATATAGTCTAAGTAGAATGCAAAAAGGATTTGCTATCTCTTTTTAAAAGGTGTCCTTTTTTTATAGCTCTGTGTGGGGGAAACATAACTGCAATGAATGGTACCATATACTCTCCAGGATACCCTGATGAGTATCCAAACTTTCAAGACTGTTTCTGGCTTGTAAGAGTACCCCCTGGGAATGGAATCTACATCAACTTCACAGTTCTCCAAACAGAGCCAATATATGATTTCATAACTGTCTGGTAAGAAAACACTTTTGGCATTTATTTAACCTTCATGTGACACTATGTAACCAAATATGAATTTAAAAGATTATATTTGTGATTTTCTCCTTGAAACTGGTGTTCTCTCTAGGAGAAATGACTGAGTTGCACCAATCCATGGTGGTTTTCCAATGGACCATTCTCTGTAGACAGCACTTGAAAAGGCATTAAAAAAAATAATAGTGTTTCCCAGTTTGTGAACAAAGAAAAGCATACAGAGGTATGCTGTAATAGCTCGTCAACAATCAAGAGAAACAATACTTAAGAAAGGAGTGATAAGAAGTTTCAGATGTGTTCTAGAGAAGTACTAGAAACTAAAGTAGAGCAACCAGTCATTTCTTCCAAGTTGGCTTCTTTTAAGAGTAGATAAAATGAGAAGCTCTGTTTGTATTTGGCTATGACAAAAGGAATTGAGGTAGCAATAATTGTAAACAAATTATGTTCTCTGTGTACTTGAATCCCTTCTGTCATGGCTCTGCATGATGACCCTCAGCAGCAGCCTTTCACATTAATCCTTACACTACATATCTGAAGACTTGTGGCTAAATGGCTTTAGTCTTCATTTGTACACATGTGTAAAAAAAGTATTATATACATTATGGCTATCTAATTATCCAGCTTATACCACTTCTGGGATACTATTTGTCTACAGAGCAAACATTTTATAGCAGTTTCCAGTGCAAAAAAAGCCCCATTTTATTCACAATTCAAAAACTTCTTCAAAGCTTACAATTTGCCAAAAACATAGTACTACCAAAATTTCAAAATAAAAATTATCCATATTTTTATTTTGAAATTATTTTATAAAAATATATTCTGCTAAAAACGATTGAAAAAATTAACTTAAAATTTAAGTTAAAATTTGTTAAAATTAAGTTAAAATCTGGAAGGAAGCAAAGATGAACATTTTATATTCTTGTATCATGATGCTGTCCTCTATACAATTCCACTGTTTAGTACTAGCTTTGATTTAATTTTTCAATTGAAATGAGTATTTTGTTTTTCCATAAGGTAGCAGTGATCTTAACTGCAGTACATATATTGTCTAAATCATAATAAATAGTACAAAATTATATCAATACATTCATAAGAAGGAGGAATCAAGAAATTAATCAGCTGCATATCCCACTCAGTTTTGGTTAAAGCTACCAATAATTATATTAATACTTCAAAAAGACACAACCATTTATATAAAATTCATAACACAGCATCAAATTGATTGAGAAAACCCTGAATCCCTCATAAAAATAAAATTTTAACCAATTCTTATCTATTCATATGTAGTGTAGACTATAAATAATAGCATTAAAATGATTGATTTTAGGGGGGAAAGCTAGGTAAAAAATGCTGACATTAGAGTATATCTAAGAGTAATTTAGAATAAGGATTGCAATTAAAATGTGCATTTATTAATGAAAACATGCAGTTTTCTAGAGGAACCTTGCATTCAGTAGACTGTAAGCATTTTGGGTTTATTTTTGTCAAAGCCAAGATTCATTTTTTTTTTTTCAAATTAATCTATTAATTAATTCTAACAACACTATTTCTTTCTTAATTTTCCTAGAAATTATCAGATTCAAAAGACTGGAGGACATGAACAGTATTAGTTTTATTTATTTTCTGATAGCCACATTTGTAAGTATAGATACACAAATGTCATCAGAGGTTGTGGCAAGTAGATGAAGTGCAATCACAAATTCAGTAATTTTGAGTTGGCTGCAATTTTTATTAGAAAATAAGAATTTGACTTTCAAAAGGTGGTTAAATTAATATCCAGTCCACATATGGGTTATGAAAAATCTTCAGCCCTTGATGTCTTTTTTTAGTTGTCTGCCTTTTAGACTAATCTAGGGAAAATTTACTGCAATCACTTAAAATTTGGAAAAATTATATTAAATATTTGGACCAAAAAAAAGTATTCTGTTTGTTTTTCTTAGGGATGGACCAGACCAAACTTCCCCTCAAATTGGACAATTTAGTGGCAACACTGCATTAGAATCAGTCTATAGCACTTCCAATCAGATTCTGATCAAGTTTCACAGCGACTTTACTACCAGTGGTTTCTTTGTACTTAGTTATCATGGTAAGTGTGACAAATTAAGCTTTTTCACTGTTTATACTGCTCACTGGAGGAAGACAAGGCATAAAAAAAACCATTACTTGCTTTTTCTAAGAAGAGTTGCTGTTATTAATATGATTGACCACTACTATGGTAATGCAAACATATGAAAGACTAACATGAATGATGGAAATAGGTTTTTTTCTTGACCTGATGTTAAATTTACTATATGTCAAACAAAAATAAAAAGACTGCACTATGAAGAGATGTGAACAAAGGAGGCAGCATCAAGACCCTGAAGTTCAAGGTGCACATTCTTTTACTTTTTACAATGCTTCTAAAATTCATTTGAAACCTAAGGGCTTTTGGAGGACAAAAACTTTCTAAGTTTCTTTTTGACATTCGGATATTTTGAAGAAAGTGATGTTTTTCTTGAGATACCAGGGATAGTGAACTATACCTATGATATATTGTTTACTACACTATTGAGTTCAATGATAGTGAACTATGTAGTGTAGTTAACATTAATCTGCCCTTGAATTAAATACTGCCTGAATGAAAATGTGTATTAATTAATTCATTCACCAAATTCTACTTCTTTTTGCAGTCATCCAGACCCTCTGTGGCCAAGTGTCTTTTATGTTTCTATAATTATAAGGAAACAGATTAAGAAATAAGGATGGGTTTAGGCGCTTTGTGAATGCCTGTTGGATTGAATATTTAGGAAATACAAGCAGACTACATCCTGTTTTCTGGATTCTGGTCAAATTTTGTGGCTAGAAGGCTTTCTTTTCGACTTACTAAAGACAGTGGTGCACACTGATAGACAGAATTGATGGGCTTAATGGAACTTCAATCTAAGCAAAATAAAACAAAAAATACATAAAACCTACCATGAAAAAACCCATCAGCAGTTGATTATGGAGCAGAGACTCCAGCAGCACTATGCAGAGAGGGATCAGAATTTCTCCTGCCAATCTTGGCATCTAAATTGCAAAGGACAAAATGACATTTTGTATTCATCCATGAATCCATATGCATTAATATCTATTAATATATCAGTATATGACCAAACACAAGCTAAAATGCTCATGGAATCATGGAATTGTTCAGATTAAAAAAGACCTTTTTGATCATCAAGTCCAACAATAAACCCAACACTCCCAATTCTACCCCTAAAACAGGTCAATAAATAGCACATTACATGGCTTGCAAACACCTCCCTGAGCGGCCTGTTCCAGTGCTTGGCAACTCTTTTGGTTAACACATTTTTAGTAATATCCAGACTCATGTGGGGCAACTTGAGGCTATTTCTTCTGGTCTAGTAATTTTCTAGTATTAAAGTGTCTCTAAAGATCTCTTTTTACTTGTTTCTTTTGTTGTGAAAATTGTCCTAACACAGGTCCGAGCCCTAATTTGCAATAAAGATGCAAACTGAGCAGCACAAAGATTACTTATAAAGAAAATAAATTGATTTTTGGACTAATAATAAATAAATCTCTCTGTATCTTGGAGTCTATCATCCTTCTTATCAACTACACAAAAGTTATAGTAATAAAGGCAAGGCAGTCAAGGAGTTAAATAAAGGCAAGAAGTCAAATTTACTTAAAATAAATAATTTTGAGATTAAAATAAATGATACTTCTGTTACCCTAAAATGAGAGACATTTGAGATAAATTATATGACTTGTTTATTGAATCAATTTTTAATTAGGTTCATTATTTTTATTATTGTTTTTCTTAAGATGCAAAAAGCACAACTCTTTCATGTTTAATTGGTGTGTTTTGTTTTAAATTGCTTTATTCTAAGGCTTTCTGACTCACTGATTTAAGTAGATCTTCATTACGTGATTGGAAAAAAGGAGTTTAATAGGAAGATATCAAATGACAGTGACTCATTAGTAACAACAGTTCTTACTTACGGTATAAATTTTGTGATTGTCAAAAGTTTGACCAATTAGAGTCCTAAAGGATCTAATAACAGGAAGCAATCAAGAATGTGTATTACTGAAGCTGAACTGTCATCTGCCATAAGTAGATGATATTGCTGTCCTAAAGAGAAATGCTGTAAAGCACTGCTGTATGAAAATGTAATGTTAATGAAAACCAAGCATACTTCATGCTGAATATACGCTTTAAGAGAAGGAAAAGTCCACTGTAGATAAAAATATGTCAATGTGATTTCTTTTACCAGATTTCTGTTGTAATTATATTAGGATCAAATTGTATTTTGTCTATCTCCAAACATGGGCCCATTTTCCCTAGATCTCTGGGGAAAAAAAATAAAATCAGTCTGTATAGCTTCTGCATACTCTTCAAACTTCTCTTTTTATTTATTTCACATGATTATTTTCCCTGGCTCTTGCATCATCTGAAAAATCTCAGAAAATTATTTCATGTGAAACTTCAAATGAGAATTTTGAAAGCAGGATTATTCTCTGACACTATCTGCTGGTGATGTGTGCTCCACAACTGTTTATTTATTGGGAAATTTCACATTCAAAATGCTTCTGTCCATTAGTTATGCTGCCTCTGTGAGGAATCTTTGGGATTCCAAAACTTGAATTTATTATAAGGTTTCAAAAGTGGAAGACTTCAACAGTAAAACTGTATTGTAATAAAAGGAAATAATAAAACCAAACTAAACAATGATTGAAAAATACAAAAATATTTGCTTTTTGACTGGGATCACTTAAATGAGACAATTTGCAACCACTTCTAAACTTCTTATGTTATTTATGAAGAGGGTTTCACCAGTCAAACTAAATAACTATTGAGAATCAGACACAACTTCCAATGTTTTTGTTTCCTCTCTTTTGATTTTTTTGAAAATTTCAATAATAGAGTTTTTAATTTTATCCTGCTAATGTGGATATTAAATCAGTTATTGCATGACTATGATAACTATGTTTGAGAATGTCAACTGTGCTTTGTTCCTGTTTATAGCCTATCAGCTGCGTGTCTGCCAGCCTCCAGCGAATATACCAAACGCTGAAATTCTGGCTGAGGATGATGAATTCGAAATAGGTAATATATACAAAAAAAAAAAAAAAAGCAGCAGTATTTGTTTCTAAAATAAATTTGCCGTGCGCAGAGTGCTTTTCAGAATGGAAATCATATTTCTAATACATTAGATTTTTATTTGAAAATACATTATTAAGAAATCATTCCTCTTCCCTATGCATCCTGCATCCCATCTATGTTTCAGAAGTTACGTATAAGTAATGAAGTAACCCTTTGTCATTGACTTAATTTTAAAATACATTTTTTATTCTCTTTAATAGAAAACATAGTATTGTACTGAAACAAACTAACAAAATCCATAAAAAAACATAAAGACAGTAGTATGTTCTATACCAGAATTAATGTCCCTTGACCTAAAAAAGTAAAATCAAATTTGCAAAAGTTAGGAGGATAAGAGAAGAGGATGACATTCTGACTTTTTGAGGCATGTCAATAATATTACTTAGTCACCTATGTTCCGAAAAAATATGATTTATATAATGTAGTTTCAGATGTCTGTTCTTTGCAAGTTTTGCTAGGTAGTTTTGCTCACGTGATGGCAAAGAAAAAGGGGTTTTTTTGTATATACACCTATATATAGGTTATATAGGTCCCCAAGAGAAATTACTTTTTTTTTTTCTTTTTTCTCTGTAATATGAACCAAAGAGAACTGCTGGGATATGCAAATTTTTGCTTTTATTGAAACATAAAACTATATGAATTTTTGTTTTCTTAATTAAAAAAATGACAATTTCTTATTCTCAGAGTGCCAAATTTAGATAGCATCAACAAATCAATTTTCTATTTAACTTTTTGTCCACTCAGGATTGTGTGAATTACTGACTTGATCTTAGACCTTTATTTAGCTCCATAATGGTTATCCTATATATTATATTGCTTAAAGCTTTGTGGACATTTGACTCACAGAGCATCAGTCAAACCCAGACAACTTAGCAAACTATCTAACAAACAGTGTGGTGGAAAAAAGTGATAGATGCAGCACAGTGTGCAACACAAAGCTCATTTACCACATTTCTTAGACTAATCAAAGTTGTTTATGCCAGAGGTCATTTATCCCATTGTATAATATGGTGGTAAGAAACTTCATTAATCAATAATGTTTTCAAAGCTAAATGTCCCAGTTAATTGCTGTTTAATGCTTCTCTTGTTTGTTTGTGTTTTGCCATGTTTTGTTTTTCTCAACAGGAGATATAATAAGGTACCAGTGTCAACCAGGCTTTACACTAGTTGGTAACGAGATCCTGACTTGCCGGCTGGGGGAAAGACTCCAGATGGATGGAGCACCACCTACTTGTCAAGGTTTTTCCTCCTTTTTGTTTTCCTGCTGCCACACCAGTTCATTGGTGATTCCTTAAGTAAATTCTACATCTCTTTACATAAGATGGTGTAGTGAAACTATTTCAGACTTTGGATGATTTATCCCAATATATTACTCTTAGTTTTCTTTCATATATGTCAAATATTAATGCAAACTAATTAGTAGTCTTTTAATGAACTTCACAAGTTTAAAGGGCTGCTGCTCTACTTTGTGAAAATAATTTTACAATTCCTTTTTTTTTTTTTAAGGAATCTAATTTGGTAAATAATGAGATTATTTAATTTTATCTACAACATAATACTATGATCATATGGATATTTTTAAAAGTGCTAAATTAGCACAGGATGGATTTGGTAAATGAGTTCACAAAATAATTTTTTGGTGCAGTTTTAAGTACTTGCATTTTTATTCAATGTATTCCAAAAAAGAGGTTTTCTCTGCGTATGTGTGTGCATGTGTCTGTTCATTTTTTCTCTTATTGAAAACTGCGGATAAAGAGGTAATGCTATATCATTGTTAAAATCAAAATTATTACAGTCCTGCCAACCACTAATATCACACTTTAATCCAGTCTTTGTTAAGCTGAAATTTGATGTGTTATGCCAGAATATAATTTTTCTATAATTAAAAAAAAAATAGTGATATTTTTCTTTCACATCAAATTGATTAGGGAGCTAATGAAGATAAGCCTTGCCCATGCTTCATTAAAAAAATGGAATCTCTTTGAGGTTCCATTGATGGGTTTTACATTTTCTTACTAGTTCTTCCATTTGTATCTGGAAGAACAAGAAAGGATCTACCATAATAAACATGTAGGATAAAGCCTTTTGAAGAAAAAAGATCAAAACAAAACACCAGGGCCTCATAAAAGTATAAGTTATGTAAACAAAAGCCATTTTGGATTCTGCTGGTCGCTGTGATATTCCTTAGTGATCCATCTGTTCCTGAGCTTAATATTCTAACATCTACTGCAGGATTAAAATACTTTCCCAAATCAATCATATTAAGTGTGTTTGATTTACATTTGTAATATATGAAAAATACTGCCATCTGTTTTTTCTACCAATCTGATGTTTTAGTGTGTCCTTCTCCAGTAATTTTAATTCATTAACATACCCATAAAACACTCATGATGAAAGATTTATTTGGCAATAGTAAATTAATTGTGAATAAATCTACTAGTTTTACAAGTAAAACTTTAATATTTTACTGTTTCTTAGCAATTTCTAAAGGTATAAAATCTTTCACAGTATAAAAGTTAGGAAATTAAACTTCAGTATATTAATTTTTAGGACTTTATCATTACTATAATATTCACCTAATCTTTCATTTTAGAGTTAAAAAAATCTTGTATAAATATACTCTTCTCCTCCATTCCTGGAGAAAAGTCTACTATTACAGCTGAATAAAGTGTTTTCCCTGGTTTTATGGACAAAACTATGCAGAAGTCAATATCATTCACAGCAGTAAGTCTAAAATGCAAACTGAAATTGAAGTGTGAGCTTCCTAAGAACTTTAGCACTGATAATTTCCGAAAATCCAGACATTTATTTAGGTACAAATGTGTCTTGAAATAGCTAACAACACCCCAATTTGAATTTAAATCCTAACTTGGCAGACTTATAGCATTTAATAGGTGGAAAGCCATAGTAACCTCCAGGTATTGCTTGAAGTGTTACAATAATGTAATATTAGATAGGGCAAATGGAGACATATGTGCTGATCCTGAGGCATTCTCTCTGCTTGTGTTGCTGAAGGCGTATTTGTATTCAATCCAAGACCCCAGACAAAACCTCAGGAATTATGACTTCAGTTGCCATAGTTAATCTTTTATCTATCAGATAAACATCGGTTCCAATACTAAATATTAAATCAAGGCACTTACAATTTCTGTTTAAAGCAGAGCAAAATTAACATGGTCTCCAGAGTGAGACTGAGAAAATCAAAAAGAAAATTGCAGAGGAATTTGTCAAATTGTGTTAGAAATTACCAGTCCAACTGGCAAGCTAGAATAAACAGTGGCATGTTTTCTTATATATTTATTTATATAATGTCTAAGTTTGAAGATCACATAAGTTAAATTTCAATAATGAAAAGTGAATAGAGAGCTTTGTGGAATCTAAAGGCAGCAAAAATATGTGCCAAGGAATTTCTGTCTTTCATTAATTTCCTTTATCATACTGGTCTGTGAATAAGCTGCCATAATTCATTATGCAGAGTGTAACTCCCTACATGAGAGTCACTTTCAATCTCAGTTCTTCTGTTGGTTCATATTTGTGGCCGGTGGCGTGGGCCGGACAGCTGACCACAGGGACACCCGGCGGCTCGGCGGCTTGTTCTGAGAGCTTCCTTTTCGTTAAGTCAGCTTCAGCTAGGGACTTCTTTTCCCCTCGCCGCGAGCCGGGCTTCCCTGGGATGGTGGCCGCTGTCCTAAAAACCGGAGAGCTGCTGAGAGAGAGAGTGTTCCTTTGCCCGGAGCCCCAAATCAGACACAAGACACGAGGGTCTGCTCTGCTTGGGCTCAGGGGCAAAAGACCCGGAATAGCCCAACATTCAGACTTTTATTCTGAGGGTTACAACTTATCTCATAACGGTACAGGGGAGGACACGGAGAAGGGTCGAAGGTCAGGATGCAGTCAGGAAGGAGTAAGGGAGGAAAGAGTGAGACACAAGATACTATTGTTAACTGAGGGGCAGGAGGGGGGAAGTTCGACTCCCTTTCCAAGGTCAAACTAAACTCTACCTTCAGAGGGGCCTCACTTTCTAGGCACCCAGAAATTCTTCAGGGGATATGTCATTCTCTGAGCTTGAACCACCGTTACACATATTAGTATTAGTTTACTAATTCTTTTCACTGGGTAGAGCATATGTTTATTGTTGAATCTTAGAGTGTTGATGCCTGATGCTTTAACCTTGTGCATATGTTATAGGCTTTAGGCAGGATAAAGTGACATTCGATTGAATTTTTCTTTAATTTTTGACTTGAAATTGATACCGACATTCAAAATTATTCCATAAGTGAATCTGAAGAATGCTGCTGAACAGAATTTAAATAACAATGTAGTAGTCTAGAACCTAATGTATTGCAGTAAAGGTATACTAGAAGAATGACGTATTCCTAAGGAGAAATATTGAATAAAACTATATTTAAGATTTATTTGGTAATTTTGGTTATTACAGGATAGTTTACCTCATATTTAATACTATTTAAAACTGTGTAACTTTTTATTTCTGTTTTTCTCTGATGGGTGTCAGTTGGATGAGCATTTCTTAAAATTCTTTTAGATTTCTTTTGGGTTTGAAAGCAGTCATTAAATTCCCCAAGTTTAGCCAATTCCTGTTATCTTATTTAGCTAAAATAAAGTATTTTCCATACAAAACATGTAACTTTGCCCTTAATTGTCCTCTAAATTGGTTTCTACTTTCAGGATAAAATGAAAATTTCAGAGTAAGAAGATTCAAACTGTATTTTGCATCATAATTAGGGGACCCTGAGAAAATTCTTTAATGGTGACTCTCAACTATATCTCAGATATTTTTCTCTGATTCACATAAAACTCAGCTATCCAATTCCCAAGGGAATCTGTTTGACAGAAACAAGTCTAAATTCTCAATAAAATTCCTGAGGGATGTTTTGCTGAAAATCCTGAAATTAAGGACAGTTTGCAAGGCAAAACCAGCTTCAAATAAATGAGTGCAGCCAGATTACTGTTATGCTCTTCCTGCCACACATTTTTATATAAATATATGTGTCTGTATGTACATATAAAGCTGAGAGGATTACTTTGTTCATTTTCTTGTGATATGTGCCACAACTAGCACAGCACTGTAGTTTGACAGCCAGATTCCAGCCCTAAGAGCTTTATTAAGTGGGGTGGAGGTGTTTTATTCAATCTCTTCTTGAGTAATTGGAGCAAACACAGGACATAAGTAACAACTTTTTAAGTTTAGCAACTAGATACTAATTTTCGACAGAGATATAAATTGTTTTTAAATATATGGGCAGATACAGATTTTCAAGTTCATTTTGGATGGGTTTGCAGAGGGTTGGATTAGATGATCTTGAAAGGTCACTTCCAACCCAAATGTTCTATGATTCTTACAAAGTTTTTTATAAGCATAAATATTTTTTTCTCTCCTTTTCACTGCTTTTCTGTGTTCTTCTTCTCTCTTCATAATCCAATAACTTTTTCAACATAAAACCTGATGTTAGTAATGAGACAAAATTATTTCCAGTGTTTGTGAGAAAACTAAGATCCTATTATTTTTCCTGTGTAACTCAGGACTAATTCATTTTCCTGTAGGAGTTAGTTTTCAATATAAAATATTTCAAAGCTCCTGTTTAGCAGTGTTAGGTTCTGAATATGCTGAAGGCATTTGTTCATATATCTTGAAGCATACACATTTTTTGAAAAACTTCCACTAACATGGTAATATCAACTATTTCTGTTTAATGAGATTATTATTCTTGTAGATGTAGTGAATCCCAATAAATTAAAAATGAAATCCCTTCATCATATTTTAAATCATCATGGTGATCAATTTAAGGAAATAGAATGAGTAATGCAGTTCTTTTAAACTCAGGAAAATCTTATCAATCACACAAAATAGAAATAATGGACTTTAGAATTTTTTGCCAATTTTTCTGTTCCACAGTGCTCTGTCCAGCCAATGAAATGCGCCTGGATTCAACAGGAGTAATTCTGAGCCCTGGGTATCCTGACAGCTACCCAAACCTCCAGATGTGTGCATGGACCATTACTGTGGAAAAGGGTTATAATATCAGCATGTTCTTTGAATTCTTCCAGACAGAAAAGGAATTTGATATACTTGAGGTTTTTGATGGTAACTATACAATGCATAACTTTGGATGATACCTTGTCTAGATCATTGGCTTTTTGTATTGCTTCTGTCTAATTGATATTGTTTATGCATATCATAATTTTTGAGTATAAAAAATCCTAAGCAATTATTTTGATTCTTATGCTAAAAAGAACTGCTGAATTACTGTATTTTAAAATTGTGTTGCTTGTTATACTTAGAAATATTTTTTGTTTTGAGCAGATACATACCTTCCCAGTTATACATATAATTTCAATTTTTAAATACAAATTAATTTGACATTTGCTTGAAGGATATTTTGTGTGTATATTAATTGTGTGCATATGGTTTATTATATGTTATTTTAAACTTTGTAACTCCTTTTTTCTTTCTTTTTTTCCTTCCTTTGTACCAAGGACCAAATAGTCATAGCCCATTGCTCATATCTCTCAGCGGAGACTATTCATCTTCTCTAAATATAACCAGCAATGGCCATGAAGTATTTCTCCGGTGGTCAGCAGATCATGGCACCAATAAAAAGGGGTTCAGGATAAGATATATAGGTATGCAAATGTGACTTCCTATAATGTGCATAAAATTTCAATGTGGAACATTTGTTTATGTGAAAAATGTAATGTAAGCTGTGTTTGGTATGCTTAATTAACCCAGCTGAAAGGAAATCCAGACTGGTGTGTATATATGAACCTAATGACCCTCATCTTGTGAGGACCCTCCTTCCCCCCCACACCCCACATGTGCTCTGAAGCGAATTAATAAAAGACAGGGCTTTAAAATATCAGAAGACAGAAGTAAAGATAAAAGAAACAGCTTCCCCCTTCTCTCCCTCATGTTTTTGCACTTGTGTGGCTCTTCATGGTGGGGTGTTTTTCTAACTGGATCTTTATGCAATTCATCATTAAAAATTTTTGGTGGGACAGGGGAAAGCATTGCAACAAGGCAGAAGTGAACAGCTAGTACGTGGAAAGATATGAGACCCAGAAGGATTGAACTCTTTAATTTAAGGTTCAAGAGAAACAGCAAACATTAAAAGAGATAAACTAGTAAATAAAAAAGCCGGTATTACATGTGTTATTCATTCAAATTAACATATTTAGGAAGAGTGTGTAAAAATGGTACCTGACAAAGAAAGATTTAAGTAAAATTGCTTTTACAGAATTATTATATAATATTGATTTTATGGAAAATTATTTTAATTAATCAAGTTAAAGTAGATTTGTTGAAATTTACATCAATTACACAAAAACAATATTTGATTTTTATGATGACCAGAGATATGAAAGACACACAAGGGAGAATACTGGGGATAATATCTGTAGATATTAAAGAAGTTACTGGCATAAATCTGTTTCATTTCACAAGGTAGATAAAGAAATAAAGAATAAGATTATTTCTGCTGTTTTTCTTTGGTTTTGCACACTTAATTTTTGGCTACTTCACAATTGAAGAAAAATTATTAGGATCATAATATACTGTGAAACTATAGCAGTGGCATCTTTCCCTTTAGAAAAGGACAGTTTTCTCAGAATTAAAATGTTTGTGTTCATTAGATAAAATTCTCTGTTCACTAGACATAAAATTATATATGGTACCAATTTTCATTTCCATAGTACCTGTTGGATCTGTTAAAAGAGAAAGAAGAGAAAATTCTTCCAAGTCTTTCCATACAAGGAGTGCGAGAACTGTTGAGAAGTAGACAGGAATTATTTTCTAGTGATCTGTTTCATGCAGAAAGTACTGGTATATTTTCTTATGTACTAAAGAAGTAGATGTGTCTGTATCTTTGATTCTTCAAGAAAGTATGAGTCAGGAGACAAAAGTGTGAGGAAGAAAATATTTTCATAGTATGTGGTGTGAAAGATACAGCAAAAGTTCTCATTATGCTCTTTGCTCTAATATGTTTAATAAATATCTGTTGTAAACAGCCATATGACTCCATTCTGGTCAGAGAAAGCTTTGATCTGAAGTAAGTCATGAGACATGGAAAAGTTTAAAGAATGAGTGAAGGAGCAGTTCTCTATTTGTCTGGGAAAATATATATCAATAGTTATCAATGTTTCTTCAAAGCATAAAGGAAGCACTTGGAAACAAACTTCCAGCGCAGTTTTCTTTGCTACAAAATGGGAAAAGAGCCTTTACGGCTAGCAGCCATTAATCAAATTAATCAGAGACCAAGTTAAACTTTTACGAAAAGAAAATTAATCTTAAACTGCTTACCAGGTTATAAGAGCCTTCTGGTCCACTCCTATGACAAGATAGCCAAGCCTAAATAAGTTGATACTCAATGAACGAGGGAGATAAAGGAAGCATAGTAGGTAACCAGTATTTAATGTCAGAGTCGTTAAGTACATAAATAAGTTCAGATTATAAAAACTGTAACTCTCAGAGTTATTTTTTGCTCTCATAATGAGTTATGGTCTTTTATCATAGTCTCTAGACAAGACTTCTGTAAGACTTAATATGTTCTAAATAAATCAACAACTAAAAGCAGAAACAGTATTTTTGCCACGAATTTATGGTGGCAGTCATAAATATTATTAAAATCTATTTTAAATGTTTTACTTCAGTTCAATGCATCACAAAACTTAAATGAAAGAACTTATTTAGGACAAGAAAGAAAGAACTATTTTACAAGAATTATGTTCTGAATGAACTAGTTGTTTCTTTCTTTCAAAAAATTGTATACTACTTAAACGTATACAATTCCAATAAATTTCATGACAGACAAAAGTTCAGTAGCTTCTTTGATTTAAAAAGAAGATGGTGAAAAAAAAAAACCAAACCGAAACCCCAAAGCTATAGCCAGTCAAAAAAGTGAGGTGTCAATTTCTTTTTTTGGAGACTACTGAAACCTGAATCTTATAAAGAACTTATAAAGCTCTATTTCTATCACTTTTATATTTTGTGAAATTGTTCAATGTATGCATTATCAGTGCACAAAACACAACTTTTAGTAACGGTTTCTCAGTGACCTGTCAGAGTTCACTGAGTTCAACAAGAATTTCTCAACAATCGTTACCTGAATTCTAAACACGTGTTTTATTCCTTTAATATTTATGTTTGAAGCTCTCTACTGCAGCACCCCAGAGTCGCCCCCACATGGGTTCATTGTCAGTCAGACGGGAGGACAGCTCAACAGCGTGGTTCGCTGGGCTTGCGATCGCGGCTTTCGCCTCATTGGGAAAAGCACTGCTGTGTGCAGGAAGTCTCCGTATGGGTATTACTCCTGGGATGTTCCAGTCCCAGCTTGTCAAGGTAAATCCTTTTACTTAAAAAAAAAAAAAAAGTGCTCTAAGAAACTTTCTTTTTCTTTTCTGAATGTAAGCTATAGGTTTTCTGACTTAAAGTGAACAGCAGGTAAATATTTCGCAGTCCTATTTCTGTGCCAAAATTTTTCAACCTCATAAAAACAAACTTACTTTTAAGAAGAAGTATTTAAAGAGGAGCTAATACAACTGATAAACAAAAACCAGTGCTTTCACATTTAGTGAAGAATATTTAAGAACTTCTTTTTGGTAGAATAATAATTTCTGAAATTTCAGGTAAGTCTTCAAAATGCTGATGTTCTTTGAGAACTAATATAATTGAGGTTTTCCAAGGTCTGTGTATATTTTTTATGTATGTCTTTGGAACTACAACTATGTTCTGAAGTTTTTGAAAAAGGAATAGATTTTAATGTTTCAGTTTGATTAAAAATATTGCCCAAGCTGACATATAGTGATTGAACATTTCCGTATGGGTCTATTTTTAGAGAATTTTGGATATTTCCTATTTGTCATTTTTCTCCCATGAAAGTATCTGATGTGGCAATAAATTATCCTGATATTTTCACGTTTTCCCCTAACTAAAAGGTAATTTTCATAGAATCATACAAGGGTTTACTTGGAAGGGGCCTTAAATATGTAATTCCAGTCCCTCTGGGATGGGCAGGAACACTGTTCACTTGACCAGGTTGTTTAAGCTGGTCCAGCCTGTCCTCAAAAACTTCCAGGGATGGGACATCCACAACTTCTCTGGGCTGCTTCTCTGTTGTAAACTAAAGCATCATTGGGTGATCATTGGGAGGTCTATTGTTTATATAAAAGTCTGTAATCAAGCATTGCTGGGTTGCATCTTTTTTTCTTAAAAATTTAAGGTTAAAGGAAGGGTATATTTTATCTGTGCCACAAGACTGACTGTTAACATGGATATTATGACTCAAAAATTACCAAGTAAGTACTGGAGATATTGTAGAATTTGTTGGTGCTTAGGACTGTAATCAATGCTGTTTACATGTTACAAATATTTGCAAGTGGGTATTAATTTTATGCTCTGCTGAATGCTGGCCCTGATGTAACACAGTGGACATTGTTCTGGCAACTCTTGTTATTGTCTCAAAGTTCATATTATCATTAATGTGCTTTTAAAGGAAGAGGTTAGGGTTGGCCAGTTATGCAGTAAAGTGTTTTTTCATTATACCTTGGTTATACGAGCATATAGTTATCATCTTGAAATAAATAGATTCGCCTAATCTGCAATCCAAGCTATTGAAGAATTTAAGAAGTAATAAACATGGTCACATGTTTTCACTTTACTGTTGTAGAAGCTGTTTCTTTCTTTGGTGATTGAAAGTGAAATAGTAGAGTTTCATCAGATATTCAGTAAATGGTGGAAGAGGGACATTCTTGTTTAATTAACTTGTCACTTTTTATCTCCCTGGGTTCATGTCCTCATACCCTCTAGAGCTTTGAATTCAATTAAAGTTTCTTGGGATCTTCCATTTTCTAATCACAATTCTCTTATTTTCTTCTAAATGTGTGTTTGTCTTTAGTTGCCAATAGATACTGTGACAATCACTAGATATATGTTCTTACGGTTGCCGAGACAGGGTGGTAGCAAATTAGAAAGAGTTTTCTGTGACCTTTTCAGCAGAGTGTCTGTACTGAAGTTTTTGGGGGTTGTTTTGTTGTTGGTTTTATTTTTTTTTTCTTTAATTTACATGTGATATGCAAGGGATTTTTTATGGCAATACAAGATTATTTTAATATTGATTCTTACACCTCTCTTCTGCTGTTGTTATAGGATTGGTGCTTTACCTGTGTCTTAGCTGTGATTATTAGCTTTGGTACTGTGCCACATGGTTGTTATATTGCTTATGAAGCAAATCAGTTTTATGTCAGATCAGCTCCCAGTAGGGGCAAAAATAGATCGTGCTCTCTTTTTTTTTTTTTTCCAAGTGCTTATACATAGTCTGAGAGGATTAACCTTCCTGTGTGGGCATGATAGGTACTTTCTTAGGGCTCAAGATTTGACTTCAAAGTAAGGTACTTCAGACTTAAATGCCTAAGCCCTTTTTTTTCCACTCTTTTTTTTTTTTCCCCCTATCTGACCTACATTAGATGTATAGTTTTAGAATGAGGAAAAGGGTTAGTTCTTATTTTTATTCCCGAAACAGACAGAGCATTATTTAGAGCCAGAATTTCTCTTGGTACATTATTTTTGTTAAAGTAAAGAAATAAAATAGTAACTTATATTTTTAATTGCAGTTTTCAACTTTCTTCTCTAAGAGACAGAGGAGCCAGCAAGGAGAGGTGCTATGATGGATCTTCTCAGCAACAAGCAGGAGCTATTGAGGAATGCAAAGCTGAAGGGTGCAGTGACTGGGAAATAATAGAGTACAAAATCCTTAGGGCAGTGAGAAGGGTGGATTCTAGGCTACCCTTGACTTCAGAAGTGCAGAATTTGGCCACTTCAGGGATTTGCTTGGTAGAGTACCATGGAATAAAGCCTTAGATTTAAGAAGGGACCAAGATAACTAGTTAGTAGTCAAAGAATCACTTCTTCAAGCTTAAAAATGTTACATCCTCAGAAATGTTGTCAAAGAGAAAGTCAGGTGGAAACTTCAGACACCTACCTGGATTATCAAGGAGCTTCTGGACAAAACAAAATACAAAAACGAAGCCTAGAGGGCGTGGAAGTGGTATTCTGGGAGGAATACAGACAAATTGTTCAACCAACCATGGATGAAGTTAGTAAAGCTAGAGCCCTGATGAAATAATTGGTCCAGAGTTCTCAAGGGCAGCAAGAAGGGCTTCCAAAGATATATTGTTGATAAAATGAAGACTGGGCAAATCATGGGCCCTCTCCAGAAGGATGTGGAGACATGGTTAGCTGGGACATGGAGACAGCTGAGGTGCTCAGCAGTGTTTTGACTCAGTTGTCACTGACATGTGCTTCAGTCTCACATCCCGAGTCATGGATGGCAAAGACAAGGGCTAAGAGAAGTCTCCAGGAAACCTGGAGAGGGACTTTCTACAAGAGTGTGCAGTGATAGTATAGATGGGAATGACTGTAGCATCAAAGAAGATCAGTTCAAATTACACATCAGGAGGGAATTCCTCACTGTGAGGGTGGTGAGGCACTGGAAAGGCTCCCCAGAGGAGCTGTAGGTGCCCTATCCCTGGAAGTGTTCAAGTCCAGGCTGGACTGGGCTTTAAGCAATCTGATTTAGTAAACAATGTTCCTGCCCATTGCAGAGGGAATGGAACTAGATCCCCCCAGGCTATTTTATGATACTATGATTCAACCTTTTCAAAAGGGTATTTTCTTTCTGCTTTCCAGGTGGAAAAAATAGAATGTTGTAAGGTAATTTTAGTGCTGTGCCAGAGGTTACAAAGTACAACTGATGGAAGAAATCTGAACATAAACCATACTCATGTTTCTCAGACTGGTGCCTTACTAATTCAACCATGCTGGTCATATTTTTTTCCAGATATATTCTGTTTCTTTTTCTTTATTATTGTCTGCATTTTGAATTGTTAGCTGCAGAGTTATGAACCATTGTTCTTATTTCCTGCTTCCTCCATCAAAATGCAAAAGCTTCATTCAATTCCCTAAATTTTTAAGAGAGTTTATTTGCATGCTTAAAACACACATTAGTGAGTTAAAAATTAATTTTTATGAATTTAAGACTAGTGATTTTTCAATGCATAAGCTCTCTGACGTCAATGGAAACTTATATGGAAGATACTAAAAACTTTATCTTTCTCTCTACTCAGCAATATCTTGTGGAATTCCTAAAGCTCCACTAAATGGTGGGATATTAACTACAGATTACTTGGTTGGCACCCGTGTTACTTATTTTTGCAATGATGGATACAGGCTATCAGCCAAAGAGCTCACTACTGCAGTGTGCCAGCCGGATGGTACCTGGAGCAATCACAATAAAACACCTCGCTGCGTAGGTGAGTAACATGTAAAATATCACTGGTGAGTAAAAACCTGTCTGTACATTTTGTTTATTTATCCAGGGCATAAATCTTCACGTGACTTAAACTTTCATCTTCAGTATAAACAGAATAAGCATGCTAGAGCCTATAGAATACAATTAAAATAATAATTAATTTACAGTTAAACCAGTTTATGGTTGCAGAGGTTTTCTGCAAAAGCCATCTCTTTAGTGAGAGCTGCTGTTAACAAACCCTTTCTACTGTCCAGAATTGCAAAACCTCTTTGAAAATTGTTTGAAACTGCTGCTTATTATTTATATTCATCCCATCATTATAGTCCTGCACCATATAAGCTAGGGGGAACATCACTGCAGAGAAAATGCATTTAGGTGGATATCAGCAGTTAAAAATGGGATATGAAAACCCAGGGGATTGTAAGAGGGATATAGGGATGTCAGTGTCTCATGCACATTAGGATTTGGATTATTTCACCCAATGAATTTTGAAATGAAAGTGTTTTAACATTGGAGTATTTTTCAAGAATTTCCCCTTTCTCCTTTTTTTTCCTTCTTGTTCTTGAAAATTTCATTCTGTCATGAATTTTCCTCTTTCTGAAGGATCAATGAAAATAGAGAAAAACAGAGTAAGAGAAATTGTTATGCTTCTTATACTACTTTTTATTATTTTAGTGTTGTAGATTATTTTTATTCCATTTCTGGAGGAAGAACACTTAGAATTAAGAAATAAAAGAAAAATATGTATCTGTTGAAAAAAACAACTTAGTTATGGATATTGCTTTATCTTTCACCAATGTGCAGCCTCTAAAATAAATCTTTCATATCTTATAGAGTTTACCTGGGTAGAAAAATAATTCCTCCATTTAAATGTATTTAAAATTTTAGAAGAGATTCTGGTGCCTGAGGTAAAATATCAAGAAAGGTCCACCTGCAGTGAATTCAACCATGGTATAGCTCCTATCTACACCAACTGCATCACTCTGCATACACAATCCCTGCTCTTTCTGGGTGATTATTAATTACATGAGACAACACATACCTGCAGACCAAAGGCAATTTCGGATACAGCCTTAGTTTTCAAAGATTATATCACTATGTTTAAAATATTTTTTTAAATTAATCATGGTAGAGGTTTTCACAATTTGCCTGTAGTAAGCCACCAATAACTGTGTTTTTGTTATTTTTGAAGTTGTTACATGTCCGAGCATCAATTCTTTTACCCTGGAACATGGAAGATGGAGAATAGTGAACGGTTCACACTATGAGTATAAAACAAAAGTAGTTTTCAGCTGTGATCCTGGGTATTATGGTTTGGGACCAGCTTCTATTGAGTGTCTTGCTAATGGCACCTGGAGTTGGAGAAATGAGCGGCCTTACTGCCAAAGTGAGTACATGCTCTGTCTGCACCTGCTGTTCAGATTTCAGGAAAAAAAAATATTGTGTGAATTACAAATGGACTAATTTAGTATTCAAAATAGTTAATTAGAAAAAGTGTTTCTTTGCTGGAATTCCTGGGTATGCTAAAGGTTGTTATTTACAAATATATACATTAGATTTAGTGACAAGGACGTAATTTCTGGACTTTAAAGGTTCTTACATTTATAAAATACAAACAAGTAGTAAGACAATATTTTCCTATGTATTTATTTTAGGTCTGGAATGTTGTAAAGTCTTGAGAAATGCAAAGCCTTTGTATACTGTCTGCACACTTGATAAATAAAATAATCTCTCCTTTCAGCTAGTTACCATGTAATGAATTTGCATGAATCCACATCATTCCTACCATTAGCTGGCATGCTGATAACTTACAATAGTAAATTTAAAAAAAATTAATATAAATATATTTGAACCAACTAAAGATGTAGCTATAATTGTGTTTCCCTCCCTTACTTCTTAGAAAAACACATTTTTATATAAATTTAAATGTACACATCTCTTTTTCAAAACTGGGAATTTGGTTGCACTTTGAAGCTGCAAAACTCTTTCTCTTTATGGAACACCATGTGAGGTACCCTCTGACAGAGTGGGATACAACTGTGCTTTTGGCACCTGTAGCAAAAATGTGTGTATGTGCATGTTTATGTATAAATACAAAAATATCTAAAAAGTCTGTAGATAAGTCAGGTAACTGTGGCTTAAAATGCATTTATAATTTATTGACTATATATATGAAAAGAAAGATGTTTAAAAATGCAATTTCAAAGACAGATAAATTTTACTGGAAATTTTAAATTCTATATAACTGGAAATCTGATATATAATTTAGAGAATTTTTGACATTTATTTGCAATATTTAATCTCTGCTAATGTTAAAAATACTGTGTAAATGTATCTATAGCTCTGTGTATACATATATTCTACATACTAAATTAGTATTTGTATCCCTTTTTGCTTTAAGAAATATCACTTTTAGCCATGTTTTAAGAATCTTTGTTTGAAATATTATGACTTACTATCTTCAAGACATAAAGTGCACTACCTAATTTTAGCCTCTTATTTACTACTAAGAAATCATTTTTGATAATTATTAAAGGAAAACTGATAAATAAAAATATTATTTTGATTGAAGAGATGCTTTCAATTGTAAATAAATAGCAAGAAATTCCATTAATATCATTCACTCTTTATAAAAATTTAACGTATGAATGCTAGGGTAAGCATGTCATTTTGACCTAGAAGATCAAAATAGCCCCTTCCCAAAGAAGCATTGCTTTAAAACTGATAGCAATTGAGGTGTTCTGATATGCAAGAAGCACTTGATAAAACCAAGGTAATTAAAACAGCGTTTAATAATGTTATGAGTAGCTTTTTTAACTTTACAGAAATTATTTTAATTGTTTTTCCCCCTCTCTTAAGCATAATATATGAGGAAAGAATAGTTTTTGTTTGCAGTTTTTTAAAATGTGATTTCTACAGATTTCTACAAAATACTTCAAGCTGTGAAATTTATTTATTTATCTGATTGAGTAGCCACCCAAATATTGTTGGTTGATAGGCATTATTGTGTGTGTCTATGATTCTCAGCTGTACACTTGAGTTTTGTTTCTGTTTTGCCTTGAAGTTATTTCCTGTGGAGAACTTCCTACTCCTCCAAATGGGAATAAGATTGGAACTCAAATCACATATGGATCCACAGCTATATTTACTTGTGAATCAGGATACATGCTAGTTGGCTCTGCAGTGAGGGAATGTCTGTCATCTGGACTCTGGAGAGGAATTGAGACCAGATGTTTAGGTATGGATACTACTTATGGATACTACTGTCATGACTTTTCCATTTCATTCCTCTCTAGGAGACAAAAATAAGGAAAGTGATCTGCTTGTCTTTTTCTATTAGGAGATACACTGAAGAGAGCTCTGCATGCATTTGGCTGAGCTGCAATGTTTTCCTCATCAAATTATAACTATGTTTATATTTTCAGAAATTTTAATATCTTCACAACATGCAAAATCTGCGTTAGTATATTTTTGAATATGTTTTTAAAGTTGAACTATACATAAACAGCAAGGACACATATGTGTCAGCTTTAATATATATGCTCAGTAAAATACCTGCATAGTAGATCTGAGCTAAGTGGTTGTGTTATAGAATTAAATTATATTCTTGAAAAGATAGAGAAGGAGGCAAAACAAAGTTTGTGGATACTTTGACGGGACCACTGCAGCCTTAGTTCTGAGAGAAAGTCACTATCCAGAATTTTTTACAGAATTTGAGGCCCTTAACTTGCATGAGATTAGACATCTTCTCTTATTTAAAATACTCAGACACTGTTGCCTAAATTATTTATGAAACTATTTTAGGGCTTCTTTGTGATTAACATGTACACTTTGAGCTGGGTTATTTTATTGTATTGTATTGTACTGCAGAGACATTAATTTTAACTTTATTTAATCAAAATTTTAACTTCAGTGGAAACCAAAAGTATGCTAGTATTCTGATTTAGAATGAAATATTGTATTGTATTGTAAGTCAAATTGTATCTTGTTGTTTGTAGGGGCATGGATATATAACAGAATATCCATAAACTAATACTTTCAGAATACTGAACTAGTATATACATTAAATATATGGGTTTGTTGAAATATATCTTTGTACAGATTGCCATTCGCCTTATTAAGCTGCATTCCATCCCAAAAAATTTTTCTTCTGGAAAGCAGGATTTGCTAATGTTCACTTAAGTGAATGACTCATGAATGAGCAAGTGTTGTTTATCAAGCCAAAGTCTGAGGCTGGAATGTTCCCTGATATACAGCAGAGAGGGAGAGAGACTTTGTTCATGTTTTAACAATTGAAACCATTTAACAGAGGGTGAGGAGGACAAAGAAAAATAATTTGTTCATGTTGGACATTTTTTTTATTCTACATTGTCAGCAGTTACACAATATTCTAAATCTAATTTTTTGAAGCACTATAGTATGTGCGTAATCAAAATGTTCTGCTTTTTTTCTTGTTTGCCTGTTTTTTTCTTATTTTTACTGGTGTTTGGCAGAAGTTGCAGCTGTTGAAGTTTGAAGAAATTTTCAAAATTTTCCTCAGTTTTAGTCTAAAACAAATTTTAGACAAAATTTTAGTCTAAAACCAGATAAATTGCATGCTCTTTGTGAATAGCACCTTGGAAAAATACTTGCATTTAAGAATTTTGTCAAAATAGCTTCATGCCAAGTGATGGTCAGCACATAATTAAATTAATTTCTCCTACACTTGCCTGTAGAAATAAAATTGTATAAAATATAATTTAATAATAGTAACAGGTTGCATAATCTTTTCTTGCAACTTAAAAGAGGACCCCTACTTCTCAGAAGAGATTCGTTATTATTCAGTTCATATACTATAACAATAGACAGTTAAGAAAATAACTATATAATTAGAGGAGAAAAACAGTAAACTAAAACACACCCATTGTATCAAACTAATAGGTCTACAGTAAATCTTATAATGCCTATCTTTAAAGGTTTATTATGGCAAATTGTTGAAGATGGAATGAAAACAAATATTACTCAGAAAAATAGAATATGCATCATATATAGCACGCAAAAAATGTATACCTTGGAAAGAAACAAAAAAAAAAGCAAAGCTACTGACAGAGAAAGTTTATAAAAGGGAGAGAGTAATGGTTGCCATAATTTCCCTTGCAACAACGCTTCCTGCTGTTACATCACTGTGCAGGGCTGAGCTCCCTGCAGACTCAGAATACCTCAGTTCTCTTCTTGTTTCTTCCATAAGTAATTTAAGATTTAAGACAGAGGGATGAGCTCAGGTAAGGACAAATCAGAAATAAATATTTTTAAGAATGTCATTTTTCAGAAAGAAATGGAGGAAATGGAGGACATTAAAGAAATACTAGAATGTGGGAGAAAGGAGATCAAATACAGCAGGAAGATGTACAGAGTGGGTATTTTAATGGTTCAAGAAATTATCAGTAAGTTCTGGTGTTTGTTTTTAATAACTGAAAAATAGCCAGAAAAAAATCTAATTTCACTATCTACCTTTGATAGTGAAATTAGATTTTTAGAGTTTGTCTGCTCTCAATTTTAAACCTTTTTTATCATTTATGTTAAAGCCTTTCCACTTTTAATTTCTGAAAAATGTAGTTGCTCTTTGACTGAAGTGATTCCCAATGTATTTCTGGTTTAAGTTTTGAAGATGCTCTTTGGAGTACACTCAGATAATATACATGAAATCCTACAGGATAACATAATACCCTTTTCAAATATTTTGTTTAAAAATGCAATAATTTTTTTTCAAAAGGCCTACTGAAATAATAACATTTAATTGTTCTGTTAGATAGCCTGATTTTAATTTCAGGGATGTGTAATTTTTAAAATTTATGAATGGGGAAGTAAACAAGGATCTAAGTATTTGCAGTAGGACTTTAAACTAATTTGTGATGAACCTAATCAGATATTGATAAGAACTGAAACTGAGGGAAGCTGTAATTCACCAAAAATATTGACTATAACCCAAGTTATATTATTCCATGACATTGAGAACAGTCGTGCAGGATTTTGATGACAGACATATTAGCCTGAGAATATGAGGATATGTTTCACAGCTCTTTTTTGCCTTTCTTTTCTCATTCTGGCTTCTTTTACTAAAAGAAGGATAATTTATGGATAATGAATCTATGGCAAAAACTAGAACACTTAACACAACTGCCTTCCTTTCTCAAGCTCTTTTTTCTTTAAATAATACCTAAATGACAAAGTAATAGTTCATTAATAATCACATTATTATAATAGTAGGAAATTGACTTCTTAGCCCTTATTCTCCATAGCTGATGAGAAGAAATAACAGGCAAAGATTAAAATCATGACAGTTGTTTCTCCAAGGTTACAAACTATCTCTCACAATTTATTATTATTGATCTTTTTCTGTACTGGTAACACTGAAACTGTCTATGTAATAAATCTTGAGAAACATTCAGAAACATAGAATAGATTTTTACTGAATAACCTATGTATAAAATCTCAGAGGAAAGATTTTCTTTTTTGCGGATTGGTGAGCTTACTCCAGGTTTTCACATTTCTTGAACTTGTGACTCTGTCCTCTTCATCTCAGCTGTCCACCACCATTATTTCTTAATTCCTTCTTCTTTCCCAATTCCTCATGGCATCTGAACATCCTGATAATACATACCTGTTGATGTTCTCTCCCTTACATACCAAAAGGCATTGCTGTTATTTCATATGGGATAGACTCAGCAACTTCTGGAACAATAGTTTAGTTCAATTCTGCATATTAGTATTAAATCTCAAATGAAGAAAATTATGAAATATGATTACTTTATAAGGGACTGTAAGATCTCATGTTTTGTTTTTAACTGTGTCATGATTAAATGATGTTAATTCAGTTCATTTAAAGGAACACCTTTATAAAATGTCCTTATGAATTGAAATGCAAAAAGGAAGAATGAATTTTATTTGATTAATAAGGCATAAGGAAATGTGTTTCCCCTACATGGCTAATGCTAGAGGAGCTTTCAATATAGGCAGATGGACTGAAGAAAAAAGCTGTTTAGGTTAGTTTACACTTCCCAAACAATAATATCTGGAATAACTTTCATCTCTTCTAAGAGAAAGGCTGCACTTCACATACTGGGTCTTTGTCTGAATTAACAAATAGTCCAGCAGACTGAGCAGATCATGAAACAAATAATTGATTTTCAATTATCTACATTTGCATTACATGTGGTTCAGAGAATTTTCCTTGGACTGTATCTGGTCAAGTCCTCTGGGCTAAATGCAATCATTACTCATATAGTTCTAAGTTATCAAAAAGATCTGCCAGTATTTTTGACTACTTTTCCTCCAAAAGTAGATGGAACACGTTTTGTGTGCATAGTTGAGGTTCTCAATATGCTTCCTCTGAAAGGAAGCTAATTTGTTCATAGTAAAACCACTCATCACATTTAAGAGTTAGAAGGAAGATCTGAACTAAAATTATAATGTGGACATAACCTTTGATGTGTTAGCTGCAGAGTATTTATTCCAGTTATATTCAACTCTTTTTTTCATACAAAAATACTGGTTTAAAATGCTAGCAAGTCATTGCTGGTAGCTTGTTTCTCATAAAGAAAAACCAGTTACCCATCAGCTCTGTAGAGAACAATGCTGTCAGTGGAGTTAAAAGAATAGCAGACAGGCATCTAGGACAAAGCAGCCATGTAATGTTCAGTGCCTTAATCTATCAGTGGTAGTTTTTATATTTTCTCAATCAGCTTTCAGTCCCTGGAAGGTTTCTGTGTCCATGTAACCTCTGAAGTGTGATGTCTCTGCCACTAGTTTCATACGTGAAACTTCTAGAAAAATATATAAGCAACAATATCTTTTTTAAACTCTTGATATTTCAATTAAGGGGGGGATTCTGTATCTTTAGTGATACTGAATTAATATATCTGGAGTTCACCATATGCCTCTCTTTGTTCTTCAGTACTACTGCATAATAATAACAACTACACTTTCAAATTAGGTATATGATGTTTCATCTTTAAAGAATTATTCAGCTGTTTCAAGGAATTCAGCAGAGAACTTCCCTCTGTGGGCCATGGATTTAAAAAGATTTAAAATAACTTTACCATTCATCCTGAACAGTTTTAGTACAGCTTGAATAGCTGTCAAGATGAGGCTCATCTGAAAATAGCAAGAGAAATGCCCCAAGCCCTGTTTTGTCCAGGGCTGTGCCTTCTTATATCTTTTTATGAAATGCAAGCCCTGTAAAGAATAAAAAATATACCAAGAAATAATTCTTCCCTTTACAGCTGAGGTCATCTTGACAGGTTAATTAACTTTGTTGAATAATAAATAACATAAATTCTCCATTTTCAATAATACATTAGTATGTACATTTTTCGCTACTGTGCTCATGTTTGACACTACTGGCAACTAAAATAAGTATAAGCACGTGTTTGCCATTTAATGTAAAGATTCTGTATTCATTTATTCCTACTCTTTTCATCTCATAGAACAACCTGCAGAAAAGAAACCTCATTTACAGCTATGGTTTCAAAGGTTCTGACACTAAGTTATTATGCTCATTCTTCATTGCTAGAGCTGGATTTCATGTCAAATTAGGTAATTTATTTGGTGCTCACAGGTTATTAATATCCTTCATTCCCAATCTTTGACTAATTTTGTTTTTTAATAGTATTTCATGCAATTATTATTCTCAAGTTTTGCTAGACTGGAAATTGAGAATGTTATATTACATATTTCCCCTCTCAAATATGCTACTCAGTAAAACCTTCACATTTAGTTGCTTTTAATACCCTTTTTTTTTTTGTAATTTTCACTTCTCTTAGCAAAAGTGGCATCTTTTGATTCAGTATTACATGTTACAAGTTGCATTAAGACCCAGGGGTCTCATCTGAATTCATGGAACTACTACTAAAGTATTTTATATCCATGTCCTAGAGAACAATGGAACTACAATTGATCTTATGGTACAGCACCAAAATAGAGATATTGACAATAGACAAAGCTATCCTGAAAACAGTCTAGAATATCTTAGCCTAAAATAGTCTACAATCCTAAATTTGTGTGAAGTCAGCTATTTACTACCATGATATTAGAATATACTTATTTGTCACAAAGCCCTTATAATAAGTTTGAATGAAAGTCCTGAGAAACAATTATCATTATACCAGAATATGCAGTAATAAATATTAGCATATGCTTGATGTATAATGAACATTTTGGAATTATTTTCTTAGATAGATTAATAGAAAAATGTTAAAGGTAAAAATTCTACTGAAATTCATGAGGAAATATAAATAAACACTGTACTTTTAGAAGAAATGCCACAAACCCAGAAGAGAATTTCAGAGAAATTAAGTAGTAATTGCTCTTCCAAATATATTTGTTAGTATTGATAGAAGTTTTTGTTGGTTTGAGAGGTGGTTTGTTTTTAATTCCTCTATGTTTTTGGTTTTTTTTTTTCTCTTGATATTGGAGAAACAATGATAGCAACTGCTAGAAGTTGACATCTTTATTTCCTCTGGCAGAGAACATCTCTATGGATGTGTAAAATAGAGTGGGAAAATAAAGCAAAGAAGAAAAGTTCTGGAAAATATTAATAAGTCTCTATCTTTATTGGATCTTAGGGAATCTATTCATCTGCAGTGGAAATTCCAGTAAAGTTCTCCAATATTCTCTTAAGAGGAACTATTTTACCATTATATAAACTTTTCATAGAAAACATAGTAAACTGCTTTCCACATGCACCTACATGTCAGTTGTCAATTATTTCATTTGAAAATAAAAAAAACCCCAAAAGTCTGAACTCATCATTTTGGGGTGTTGGATTGTTTCTGTTTTGGAGGGGATTTTTCCCCTCTTTTTTTTTTTTTTTTTTTTGTTTTGTTTTGTTTTGTTTTTTTGGTTGGTTGGTTGGTTGGTTGGTTTTAATGGGATTTCTGTATCCCTCAGTCATACTAAATGCACCCTGGAAAGCAGAGTAGCAAAAAACTGTCAAAAAATGTGTTTTGTTTTTTGGGGTTTTTTGTTTCTTTTTCAAATTTGAGATAAAAAAATACATCACAGGTGTGGTATATCCTGTTTTTAAATTGTATTTACTTCCTTAACATTGTCACTGTTTGATTTAGAATTATGTTATGACAGAACTACAGTTTGAAAATATAGCTTTATAATATTCTTCATTAATTCAGTTTTATTTATTTTTCAGTTTAGAAATCCTACACAGGGATAAGAGTGGGCTCTATTGTTTTAAAAATATCTTTCATTACCAGTAGTGAGAATGTCACAATTGGTCATGCAATATAGTTAGTGCTCCAAAGTTATCTATTACAGAGAGTGGGTGGAAATAATCAAGACAGAGGAATTTGAAGTTGCAGAATCATAGAACAGCCCAAGTTGGAAGGGAATTTGAAAAATCATCTGATCCAACATTTCATGGCAAACGGAGCTGAGATAGTATTATCTAGTAACCTGTTTAGTCACATTTTGAAAACATCTCATGGTTTGGACTCCCATCACATCCCTGAATAGATTGTTCCAGGGAATGCTTGTTCTTACTGTCAAAATAATTCTTTCGTATGTCATGATGAATCCTTTCCCGTGCAGCTTGCACCCACTGCCCCACATCCTCTCCATGTGACTCCGTTTGAAGAGAGAGCCTCCATTATTTTTGTAGCCACCCTCTAAGTACTGGAAAGCTGTGATGAGCCCCCACCCGAGCCTTCTTTTCTTCACAAAAGAATGCCTTCAGCCTTTATTCGTAGGAGAGGTTTTTCAGCCCTGATTATTTTCATGGCCTACTGTTGCAGTTTGTCTGAATATTTCTGCATCTTTCATGTGCAGCCTGGAAAGCACAGAGTGGAGTGGGATGATCACATCTCTACCATTGCTAATAAGGTTTCCACAGATGCAGCCCAGGATCCATTTTGCTTTCACTGCTGCAGCCACGCACTGCTGACTCATAGTCAGCTTCTTGTCCACCGAGACCCTCAGGTGCCTTTTGGTGACACTGCTCCCCAGCCACACAGATCTTGGCCTGTTCTGAGCTCTCTGGTTCTGTCATCCCAGGGGCAGAACCTCGCAGTTTTTTTGTTGACCTCATACAGTTCTTGCTGGCCTGCTCCTCCAGCCTGTCCTGGTCTCTCTGTAAGATGTCTCTTCCTTCTTACATGTCTGTCTCACCACCAATCTGGTGTTATCAGCAAACTTGGTGAAGCTGGTTTAATCCCATCATTCAGTTCATTTATAAAGATATTCAACATCATGGAACCCATTACTGATCCTTAGGGATCTTGTGAAAGTCTTCAAGCCATCGATCTCCACCCTTTCAGTGCATCCTGTTAGCCCATTCACTACTTGTCATAAAGACCACCCACACAATCTGTATCTTGCCCTTTTGTGCAGAAAAGGCTATGGGAAATGGTGTTGAATGCTTTGCTGAATTTCAGATAAGTGGCATCCATTACTCCTCTCCTTTTAAATAGTAGATGTTAAGGTAAGTCAGGAGGAAGGAAGGGGCGGAAGGAAGCAAGGAAGGGGCAGAAGGAAGTGGAGGAAGGAAGTGGCGGAAGGAAAGAAGGGGTGGAAGGAAGGAAGGAAGTGGTGGAAGGAAGTGGTGGAAGGAAGTAAGGAAGGAAGTAAGGAAGTGGCAGAAGTGGTGGAAGGAAGTGGCGGAAGGAAGTGGCGGAAGGAAGTGGCGGAAGGAA